>APFE031047647.1:86710-123661 GCA_000404065.3 Pinus taeda | reverse complement strand
GTACAGACAAGGCATCACCATTCTGGCTCTCCATATTTTTCCGTCTCATCTCCTCTATCAACAAGGATGAGACTATTTCATCAAACTACAACGCAGTTGCATTGCTGCCTATTGCAATAACCAGACTATCCCATGAAACTGGTAGAGAACACAACAAACTGATACACTTATCTTCATCTAAAATTTTAATATCAACAGATGCTAACTGACTTACCACAGTATTAAATGTGTTCAGATGCTCTCTCATCGAGTCTCCATCTTTCATCCTCAAGTTATACAACTTTTTCTGTAAGAACAGTTTATTCACCGGAGACTTAGATTAGTACAAAGTCCCTAACTTGCCTCACAAAGCCTTCGTCGTAGCTTCCCCTGATACATTCAGCAATACTGAATCTGAGACACACAATCGTATTGTGCCCTTTGCCTTCTGATCCAACTTCTTCCATTCTTCATTGAACACTCCTGTTGTTTAGTACCTAGATCTACTGCGATCCATTGATCTTTATCCACCAACATATCCTCCATCTTGAGTTTCCACAACTCAAAACTCTGACCATTAAATTTCTCAATCTCTATCTTTCCACTGCTCGCCATCTTCTTTCACCACTAGAATCGATCCCGTAGATCTCCCACTGAACAGGGTCTACCACAGGCCTGAGCGAAACCCCTCAACAACAAAGGCATCCCCTTGAAGCCAAAACAGCTCTGATACCAAATGTAGGTTTTCACTATGTACAGAAATTATCTGCATATGAATTCTAAAACACATAAAATAAACAATGCAAGAGCATAACACATAAAAACACATATACATAGAGATTTTCCCTTGGATACCAAAACCAGGACTACGAGCTTGATTTTTCATTATATTCCTTTCAATGGTACAATACATATTTATACATGTCGAAGCATCCAATACATGGACCGAAAACCATCGCGTCCAAAACCATGGACCGAAAAAACCATAGGTAGGTTCGCCCAACCTAATATAGGGTCCAAAAAAATATAACACAACCCAACAAATTATCCATTTAAAGCAACTCTTCCATAGTTGGTTGTAAAATGCTCCTTGATTTTCCTGATTCAATCCACCATGTTCTTTATTGTTTATGCCCAAAATATCAAGTATCATTGCATCAAGAGTAGTGATGTGTATTCTATAACCCAAGTGGGGGTGATTTATAAACTCTCCATACATATACTCATGTGTATAACAATACATTAAATATAGATAGTGCATTAGATACATTAAATATGGACATTATCTTGGATTCAAACATATGATTACACCTCGAGGTCACTAAGATTGAGGACACATATTTCAAGTTCTCATAATTGATAACAATTACAAGATATGGGTGGTTTATAAAGCACTGCATGCACCAAAAACTTTATTGATTTAAAAGCTAAATTTAAGGTGTAAATCCCAAGTTTATGTGATAACACCATCTTTGTTTTTATGTTTCTCTGTCATGCATTTTTTAAATGTAAACTTACTAAAACTATTGTGGTATATCCTTTGTGAAATATTTTATTCTAAATTAATATACAAAATACATTAAAATATGCAAGTGACAATGTTAAAAGAAGAAAATAAGAGGAAGAAGAGTAGTCACACAGAAATGACATTATATCAAGATAACCTATCCCATCACAAAGATCACAACTACATGCCAAAGACATCACATAAGGCATGACATCAAAACTACAAGATGGAAAGTACTTGTTCATAAGGCATTCAAACTGGACATGAAGCAATGCTAAAAGATGAAGAAGACAAATATTAATTTGGATATGCCACTACATTAGGATACCCTATAACATCACATCGATAAAAATCACAAGCCAAAGACAATCCACAATGGGTGACACTAAAACTATAAAATAAATTGCAAGTGTATAAGGAATCACATTGAAACGATGGGATACATAGAAATTCGTCCTTCACAAGTGTGAGCTAGCAAAAGTAAAAAAATTGGTCAACAATGTTAGATTCTTCTTGTTTTGACTTGTCGCTATCTCTCTCTCTCCTTTTACTTGGCCTCTTTCTTCCTCTCTAGGTGCAGAATATAATTCTTGTGATAATGTGTGAATGTGCTCCAAATGGCTTGAACTTGTCTCCTATATATAGCCATCCAAGAGGGTCAAATAGGCTCCAATAAGAGGGCTATGTGTTAAATTTCACACTACTATATGTTATTTCAATTGCTTTAGCCCAATACAATTCTTCAATTAGCAATCTTTTCAATAACAATTAATATTTCCAATCGTCAACATTAATTGAAGACAAAACAATAAATGCAATGACAGAGAAAACAATTAACACATCAACAAGAGACACCAAATTTTCGATCAATGACCAAGGAAAAACTCACTACAGGGAAAACCCTTTGTAATTCTTCTTATGTTAGATTAACAAAAAATGTTCAACAAAGAGTACAATGAGCCAATACAAAATCATCTAGCAAAGTTAACCCAACAACATTCAAAAATATGTTCCCAGCATCAATACTGATAAGAGTCAACTTGTCCTTCCTGCGGTCAAGTGCAGTCAAATGTAAAATTCCAAACCTATAGCTCAATCGCATGGAGGGAGAGTTATGTGTGTAGTTGAAATATTCCAACCACATGGATGATCCTACATGTTATAGCTGAAAATTTCTTGTTTCAAGCATGCAGTTAGAAACCAAAACCCTAAACACACGTGTGAGCTTTGGACCTTGTAGTCTCAGACTTGTACGAAGTAATCTGCTGAACCCAACCTCAGACCTATGTGAACCAATCATTAAAGAAGAGAAGAAGAAGATGCTTGGTGATGTCCAAATGATCTTGAGGTCACTTGTATTTATAAGCTTCCAAGGGTGTCCAATTTCATATTATGGAGACCTGTCCTTTTGTGCACATGTGAGATTTTCTTCAAAAATACACTTTCCTTTTCCAAATTGAGCACTTTAATAGTCAAAATTGGTCCTCTCGAAAAGAGGAATCTCATCCCATGCTTGGAATTTGTCACTGAGTTTCAAAAAGTTATTTTTTAGTAGCTTGGGAGGTACTCCAAGCCCTATGGTTTGGGGTTTGGAGGGTGAAGTGCCACGAAATTCATTTGTGGGCTTGTAACCCAATGTTGGGGTTTTGCACCCATCGATGTTTGGGCCAAATCCACGAGGAACTTTTTTCATGTGATGGATGGAGATGATAGAGGACATTTAGGATAATCCAAGGCAACAAGAATCATAGAAATTCAAGTTGTAGAAGATGAGATATGAATTTTTGAAGTTGACAATCTAATTTTTGGAGAGTCAAGTCATGTAGGTTTGAAATGTTAAGTCCAAAAAGACATGTCTATTGGGAAATTCAAGTAGCCCTTCTTATGTGTATAAACAGAAGGTGAGGAAGGTCCATTTGAGGACATCCAAATGTGTAACACATAATAAGAAGGCAGCTCATAGATGATAGACTACCTTTGTTTTGGTCGCAGGTAAAGAAGGCATCACAAACGAAGGAGAAAAGGACTTGGGAAAGATTCTTTCATGACTTTTTTGGTGGCCGAGTTATCTAGCAATAGGGTCATGGAAGAGGAGGTAGTTCTAGGCCTATTTGGGGTCTATTTTGGAGTGGTTTGTGGGTGAAACAACTTCAGGAAAGGCAACTACAGTCCTCTGCATGAGATTTACAGTAGGCTATAGCCCTAAAGTCAGGGTCGAAGACTATTTGAAGGGCTAGAAACAAACCATAACTTTAGTACATAGGGATAACCTCTCAAGGAAAGGAACCAACAATTGTTAGAGGATTTCTAAGCAGGATTTTAGGGCTGGAAGGGACAGACATCTTACCCCATCTAGGCTGAAGTCAACAGCAGAAGGACATACCCTTAAACAGTGAGCAAAAGGTATGTAGTTTGGTATGTTCTTGTAGATATTGGATCCTAGTTTTGGGATCAGTCTAGATAGAGTTTTGTTGCAACCTATAGGATCCATTTGGAGGGCTCGACTTGGTGGTTAGAAGCCCCCCCAGGGAGCATATTTCACAGTGATTGGATTGGGTGCCATTTTATTGGTGGAGGGTAGCGTGTTGGTGACCCAAAGTTTCCCTTGACAAGCAGTGATAAAGAGAGCTTGACATCTGAAGGTTGCGTGAAGTTGATGAGCCTAATGTGGAGTACATTGATGGACTAGTGGACTACTAAATTGGAGGATTGGAGCTCAGGTATTGGCCACCCTAGAAGATCAGATGAGATCAACCTGTGTTCATTGAAGCATAAGTGACTTTGCAATAGTGATAGGAGGCAACCCTGTTGGAGACTCTATGTGTTGTCACTTGATGGACTAACGGGCACTAGAGATCAGGACGTAAGAAAAGGATTGGCAGGACGAGATACAACATAGAGGCTGCAACGAGATTGTCATGGTATCTTGTATTCTTGTACTTGCAGATAATTGAGGGCCATTATCCATTGAATGGGAGCCATAGACTATTGTATTATTCAGTTGGTTTAGTATAACGAAGATTGTGTTGTTGTACAATATTTTGTAAAGAGTTGTATATAATTGTGCATGTGTGATTTACTGCTATTTATATTCCCTTGTACAAAGTAGCTTTGTTGAGATTCTTGGTTTGGTAGCGTCAGATATTTTAAGATTCTATCCTAGATCCCAAGATCGTGGAACTTCAACATGGTATCAGAGTGTGTATGAGCTACTTTGGAAGACAGTGAATCAGAGTGTGCACAAAAAAGTACAACTTAAGAGGGAGTTCTTCACATTGTAGGTGAAGGGATCACTATAATGTCGAAGTTGCAGTTTGGTATCTAGTATGAGGACAGGTTGGAGGGGTTATCCAACTTTAGTCCATGGAAGGAAAGGATCAAGTTGGTCTTGCAAGTCAACAGGATCTAGGAGTTCGTCGATAAAGCCATCAAGAAGCCAACTAACCCAAAGGAGCTGGAAGAGTATGACGATTTACATACGAGGGTGAGATTGATCATCCTTGATGGTGTGAACGATCCCCTAATACCTCTTTTTTTTGGGAGGAACACTACACATGAGATGTGGATGGCTCTTCAGAATTTCTTCCAGGATAAGAATGAGAATCGAGTATTGGTATTGGAGGATAAGTTAAATTCCACCAAGATGATATAGGATGAAGGAGTGACTTCGTATCTGATGAGATTATCTTGGGTCAAAGATGAGCTTATTGTCATCGATGTGACTATTTCATATTATGATATGGTGAGGATTGCTTTGAAAGGGTTCACTAAGGAATGGAAACCCTTCATCAAGGGGATCATTGCCAGAGAGAAGTTGTCAGATTGGAACAGGTTGTGGGATAACTTTATTCAGCAAGAGTTGCGAGACGAGGATCTTCATCCGAAGAAGAAGGTTTTTGATGATGATGTGGCACTTGCAACATGAATGAAGGGTAAGCAGAAGAAGGACTTGAGTGAAGTCAAGTATTTCAATTGTGGCGAGATGGGTCATTTTTCGTCGAGATGTTCGATGAAGAAGAAAACGAGATATGACAAGGAGAATAAAGGGAAGTAGGTTGCTGGTGTTTCCACCTCTATTGAGATAGATCCTCTCACTAGGAGGTTGGAGGAGGAAGACTTTGTTATGATATCTCATTTCTTGTAAGGTACTATCGATGAGGATGGATGATACATCGACAATGGTGCATAAAAACATATGACAGGGTCACATGAGGTTTTCAATACTCTAGTTGAATGGGACTTGAATTTGCATATGGTGTTGGGTGACAAGAGTCAAAAGGAGATTTGAGGATCAAAAGTTGTGCAATTCAGGATGGAGACAAGATAGGTGATGCAGGTCTAGGATGTATTGTTTGTACCAGGACTCAGATATAGCATGATATTTGTCTCGATGGTCAATAAGAAGGGGTTTGAGGTCTTATTCCATGATGGCAAGGCAAGACTCAGGCCTAGAGGCTATAGCTCCGTAGGTATTGTGCTTGGAGTTAGAGAGTATGGTCTATACAGGCTGATGGGCAAGCCTATGGATCATGGGAAGAAAAAGCAGGGGGATTAGGTGAAAGTTCTAGAGAAGTAGGTGTAGGTGTAGGCTTCAGAGGCGTAGGTACAAGTTCCAAAAAAGAAGGTCCAGATTCTAGAGGATAAGAGGGAATCATGTTCTAGCGGGAGTTTGCATTTTCAAAGGCAGACTTTGCAGCCCAAGAAGAGCACGTGCTCAGTGGGGAGAAAGGGTGCTCCTACAAATACCAAGAAGGAATCATGGAAAGAGTGTAAGACATTCTAAGAGAAGAAGAAGAAGTAGGATGCTCCCAATAATAACGACACTTCTGAGAGAGGCATAGTTCATACTACAAGGATTTCTGCAGTGGGAGCACTAAGAGTTGGGTGAGTGTTGTAAGCAATGATGATGATAATGAGTTACTTCCTAGTCTTGGAAGTACCTACCTTGCTAAGAGCGAGTGCAAATTTTTGAGTAGCATGGGAGGTACTCCAGGCCCTAGGGTTCGGGATTTGGAGGGTGAAGCACCACAAAAGTCATTTGTGGGCTTGGAATCCAAGGTTGGTGTTTTGCACCCATTGATGTTTGGGCCAAAACCATGAGGCCTTTTTTGCATTTGATGTATGGATATGATAGAGGACGTTGAGGAGAATCCAACGCAACAAGAATCGTCAAAATCCGAGTTGTAGAAGATGAGATATGAATTTTTGAAGTTGACAATGATTTTTTTAGACAGTTAAGTCATGCAGGCTTGAAATGTTAAGTCCAAAATTACGTGTCTATTTAGTAATTCGAGTAGCCCTTCTTATGTGTATAAATATAAGGTGAGGAAGGCTCATTTGAGGACATCCAAATGTGCAACACATAACAAGAAGTGAGCTCATAGAAGATAGACTACTTCTGTTTTGGCCGTAGGTAAAGAAGGCATTACCAGCGAAGGAGAAAAGGGCTTGGGCAAGATTCTTTCGTGACAGTTTTGGTGGCTGAGCTATCTAGCAGCAAGGTCATGGAAGGGGGGGTAGTACTAACCCTATTTGCAGTCTATTTTGCAGTGGTTTGTGGGTGAAGCGACCTTAGGAAAGGCAACCACAATCCTATGCATGAGATCTGAAGTAGGTTGCAACCCTAAAGTGAGGGCCAAAGTCTGTTTGAAGGGCTAGAAATAGCCTAGAACTTCAGTACATAGGAACAACCTCTCAAGGAAAGGAACCCACAGCTATTAGAGGATTTCTAAGCAGGAGTTTAGGGCTGGAAGGGACTGATATCTTGCCCTAACTAGGCCGAAGACAACAACAGAAGGACAAACCCTTAAATAGTGAGCAAAATGTCTGTACTTTGGTATGTTCTTGTAGGTATTTGATCCTAGTATTTGGATCATTATGGATAGAGTTTTGTTGCAGCCTCTGGGAACCATTTGGAGCACTTGACTTGGTGGTTAGAAGCCCCCCCAGGAGCAGATTTCAAGGTGATTGGATTGGGTGCCATTTTATTGGTGGAGGGCAGCGTGTTGGTGACCCAAAGTATCCCTTGACAAACAGTCATAAAGAGAGCTTGACATTTCAAGCCTGGGTGAATTTGATGAGCCTAATGTGTAGTACATTGATAAACTAGTGGACTATTAGATTGGCAAATTGGATCTCAGGTATTGGCCAACCTAGAAGAGAATATTTGATCAGTTTGTGTTCATTGAAGCATAAGTGACTTATAGCAATGATAGGAGGCAGCCCTCATGGATACTCTATATGTTGTCTCTTGATGGACTAAGAGGCACTAGGGAGTAGAACGAAAGCGAAGGACCGACAGGACGAGATACGACATAGAGGCTGCAACAAGATTGTCATGGTATATTGTATAATTGTGCTTGTGGAGAATTGAGGGCCATTATCCCTTGTATGGGATCCCTAGACTATTGTATTACTCAGTTGGTTTAATATAACGAAGATTGGGTTGTTGTACATATTTGTACAATATTTTGTAAAAAGTTCTCTATAGTTGTGCATTTGTGATTTACTACTATTTATATTCCATTGTGTAAATTAGCTTTGTTGAGATTCTTAGTTTGGTAGCTTTAGAGATTTTAAGATTCTAACCTAGATCCCAAGATCATGGAACTTCAACAAATTAACACTCCCTCTCAGCTAGGGAGAAATTGCAACTAAATCATGTGATAATCATATGTATCATATTGTGATATCATGTTCCATCTCTGCTCAACTCTATATGTTGAAACATTCTCGAATCTAAAGAAGAAGAATCATCTGGGAGCATTAGCTACCACACTCTCAGGACAATGAAGAAGTTCCTATGGGACACTCTCACCTCATGCCATCTCACAGGAAAGCAAACATCTTCCACCCTATGTTGATTAATACAATATCTCATCCATCCTATTTCTCCTTGATGTTCCCAAAAATGACCCTCAAGAGTCATGTGGTATAACACCTGCATCATAATCAACTTGTGTTAAACACCTCCAAGCTCTCTCTCAACCCATTGGCTAGACGGGGAGCGGTAATCCCAACAAGACTGGCTTATGGGTATGATTCCAACTGGGTATACTCTCCATATACCAGTATAGGGAAGCAACATCTTCGCCCCTATGGGTAACGGATAGGGTTGATACCCTATTTTCTAGAGATCCCTCAACCCCAGGAGCCCTCCATATCATTTCCTCACCCTAGGATCTCAAACATGGGGAAGTGTTAGCTCAATGTTCTCGATCAATGATGCCCCTTATCGGGAGGGATCACATCCATCAGTCTAAGATGCTCTATGAAGACGAAGAAATTCCCTTTCGGCAAAGCCTTGGTGAGAATATCTGCAATTTGCTCATATGTCGATATATGATGTAGTCTAATGGCACCTCTCTGCACCATGTCTCGAATGCAATGATATCCGATCTCTATATGCTTGGACTTTTCATGAAATATAGGATTTTTTATCAATCAGATCCCACTCTTTTTGTCACAATATATCATATAGTGCCTAGGACTTGCTCAAATAGCTCTCCAAATAACTTTCTCTACCAAACTACTTCATAGTTATCCATGCTAGCAGCAATGTACTCTGCCTTGGCGGTACTGAGTGCTACAGACTTTTGCTTCATGCTCATCTAAGATATCATGGTAGATCCAAGGCTAAAACAACATCCATATGTACTCTTCATGTCGACAATGTTTCCTACCTATTCAACATTGGTATATCCATGAATTCGAACATATCCACAAAATATCTCAAACCAAGGGTAATCGTCCCATGAAAATATCTCAAAATTTGTTTGGCAACAATCCAATGTGCATGGACAGGCTCAGACATGAATTGACTCAATGTGTTCACTGCATAGCATATGTCTGGATGGGTGTCACTGATAAAATTAGAGCCCCAATCAATTGTCTATACTCGGATGGATTTGCCAAATCGGGTCCTACAGCTTCTCCACATAACTTCTTGAAATTCGTTTCCATCGTTGTGGGTAAGGACTTGCATTTTTTCAATCCAAATCTCTCCAACAGATTCACAACATATTTTCCTTGTGAAATGAAATTCTCATTGGGCCTTTGCCACACCTCAAGGCCTCGAAAGTAGTGCATGAGTCTAAGGTCCTTCATCTCAAATTTAGAGGCTAATTCCCTCTTACGCTCAGTAATCAAGGGCTCACTACCTGTCAAGAAGAGATCATCAACATATAAAACCAAAATCAATACCATGCCTTGGACTACCTTGAAGTAGAGGTTGGGATCGACATTGCTTCTTATGAATCCTAGCTTCATCAAGTAATTGTTTATGCGAGTGTACCATGCTCTGGGGGCTTGCTTCAAAACTTACAATGCCTTCCTCAGTATGCAAACATGTGTCTTTCATTCCTCTACTTCAAATCCATGTGGTTTCTCAACATAGACTTCTTCTTGTAACATGCCATGAAGGATTGTTGTCTTCACATCCATATGATGAAGGGTCCACCATTAACTTGCAACAAGAGAAACTATTGAATGAATGGTTGTATATTGAGCCAGAGGTGCAAATACATTGTCATAATATTCTCTCTTTTTTTGGGATAATCCTCGGGCCATGAACCTTGCCTTATATTTTCTCAATACTTCCATCGACTCTATGTTTTATCTTCAATAGCCATTTTGAAGTCACCACAGATTTTCCCTTCAGTCTTGACACAACATCCCATATGTCATTATTGATAATTGATTCATATTCTTCAGCCATAACATCCTTCCAAACTTGTTATTTCACGACATCTTTAAAGGTGGGAGGTTCTGCATGAATCATAGTGCTCATAGATGCAACATATCCCTAGTACTTGCATGTCTTCTTGCTTTCTCTAAATGATCTTCTAGTGGGAACACGTCCCTAAACATCCTGTAAAATGTCTCAAAGCCAAAGTGGCCTCTTCCTGGCAGGAAGATCGCATGGAGGAGGATCTAAGGGGTCCATGGGATCATCAACAATGTCTCTCTTAGATTCAAGCACAGAAGGACCCTCTAAAATATCCATATCATCATTCTTCTTCTCAGGAGGAGGAGGTGAAGGAAGGTCCCTTACTTTCCCAAGGGAAACATCTTCTTCAAACATTACATCCCTGCTAATTTCAAACTTTCTTTGACTATAAATATATATTCTAAATGCTTTAGAATCTTCACAATATCCAACAAATGTACCTTTTCTTCCTGTGGCTTTTAGCTTGTTTCTTTTGTCCTTCGACACGTGGAAATATACGGGGTAACCAAAGATACAAATATGGCCAACATCGGGCTTGACACCTGTGCATACTTCTTTGGGAGTCTTGTTGCCCAATGCTTGATGAGGCACCCTATTTTGAACATATATGACAACATTCGTCAACTTGATGAGGCACCCTAGTTTGAACTACTTGTCAAGAGTAGATCGTCAACATATAAAACCAAAATCAACGCCATACCTTAGACGACCTTGAAGGATAGGTTGGGATCGACATTGCTTCTTGTGAATCCTAGCTTCATCAAGTAATTGTCTATGTGAGCGTACCATGCTCTGGGGGCTTGTTTCAAACCATACAATGCCTTCTTCAATATGCAAACATGTGTCTTTTGGTCCTCTACTTCAAATCCCTATGCTTGCTCAACATAGACTCCTTCTTGTAACATGCCATGAAGGAATGTTTTCTTCATGTCCATGATGAAGGTTTCATCCTTGACTTGCAACAAGAAAAAACTATCAAACAAATGGTTGTATATTGAGCCACGGGTGCAAATATATTGTCATAATTTTCTCCCTCTTTTTGGGAGAATCCTCGGGCCACAAACCTTGCCTTATATCTTTTCAATGCTTCCATTGACTCCATATTTTATCTTGAATATCAATTTTGAAGTCACCACAAATTTTCCCTTCGATCTCTGCACAACATCCCATACATCATTCTTCATAATTGATTCATATTCTTCAGCCATAACATCCTTCCAAACTTGTTCTTTCATGACTTCTTCAAAGGTGGGAGGTTTGACATGAATCATAGTGCTCATAGTTGCACACATCCATGGTACCTGCATGGCTTCTTGCTTTCTCTAAATGATCTTCTAATGGGAATGTGTCTCTCATCATCCTATAATGTGTCTCGAAGCCAAAGTGGCCTCTTCTTAGTAGGAGGATCACATGAAGGAGTATCTAAGAGGCCCATAGGATCATCAACAATGTATCTCTCAGATTCAGGCATAGAAGGGCCATCTAAAATATCCACATCATCATTCTTCTTCTTGGGAGAGGGAGGTGGAGGAAGGTCCCTTACTTTCCCAAGGTCATCATATTCTTCAAACATTACACCCATACTAATTTCAACCTTCCTTTGACTGGGAATATATATTCTAAATGCTTTAGAATCTTCACAATATCCATCAAATGTACCTTTTCTTCTTGTGGCTTCTAGCTTGTTTCTTTTGTACTTTGACACATGGAAATATACGAGGCAACCAAAGATACAAAGATGGCAAACATCGAGCTTGACACCTGCGCATACTTATTTGGGAGCCTTGTTGTCCATTGCTTGATGAAGTACACTATTTTAAACATATATGGTAACATTCATTACTTCTCCCCAGAGGAACTTCAACAACATTTGATCATGGATCATTGCACGAGCGACTTCTACAATAAACTTATTCTTTCTTTCAACCACTCCATTTTTTTTGGGATTATAGTACATAACCATCTCTTTATTTATACCTTTCTTCTTGTAAAAATCAATGAACTCATTTGAAATGTACTTTCCATCGTTGTCAGACTTGAAGATCTTAATTTTCTACTTTGTTTGATTTTCGACCAAAGCTTTGAACTCCTTGAAAATTTTGAAGGCTTCATCCTTGTGCTTCAAATAATATATCCATGTCTTCCTTGAGAATTCATCAATGAAGGTGATGTAGTAGAGATGGCCACCAATAGAATGTACAAGCATCGATCCACATATGTTAGAATAAATGAGTTGGAGAATGTTGTTTGTCTTATTCTTGCTAGAGGGGAATGGTCCCCTTGCCTTCTTTCCACTGGCACAACCTGGACATACTCCATCACATTGGGATTGAACATCGGGAATTCCAAAGACCAATTTCTTCAATTTCAGAACAACATCATAATGTATATGGTCCAATCTTCGGTGCCATAGATTGCTTAGAGATTAGTATCATGGACAAATGCTAGAAGAGGCCTTCTAGTGACTCTATAGGGTCCTTCAAATCTCACTCACAATGTGAATGCATATCTCATAGAAGTTCTAAGAAGAAACCCTCATCTCTTTGTTTTCCAAAGCAGATATTGATACCAAATTCTTCTTCAACCCCGACACATGCATCACATCATGGAGCAAAACAGATTCCCTAGAATCCAAATGAAATTTGATGGAACCAAAGCCTATAATGGGATGAGTGGAGTTGTCTCCAAGAATAATTTTCAAATTTTACTCCCTCTCTACCAAATTAGAGAGAACTTCCTTATGCCCAAAGAAATGATGAGTGGCCCCACTATCAACCAATCAACTATCCCACAAATTGAAAGGAGAGGAGTTAGTGAGAGAGTAAATAAGAATATATTCAGATTGATTGGAAACATTACTTTCATACATGGAATATCTTGACTTCTTTTGAGGAAGATGATCTTCTTCATGATCACTTGGAGCATCTCTTCTTCTTCTTTCATCTATTCCATTGCGAGCATTCCTTCGCTCATCTCTTCTTCTTCAATCATAAACCTATTATTGTTGCTTCTAGTGCTGTAGAGTGGACCATTGTTCTTGTTGAGTCAATCTCGAGCAGAATGACCTTTCTTGTGACAATTGTAATATTCAATTTATAATGATTCTCTATCATTTCTTCTATTTGAATTTCAAGGAGGAGGCTTCCCTGAATATGATGGTCCTCCTTTTCCTTTCTTCTTCTTGTTTTGAGTGACAAATGTAGCAGGCTCTCCTTCTTCATGTTTTTGTATCCTGCCCCTTGATATCATCCTTGATTCAACTTGAGTGAGATTTCCAGCAATCTCATCAAATGACAGGAAGGTATTGTTGTTTCTTATAACAATAATGAAGGCTTCCCAAATAGGAGGAAGACCTCTAAGGGTTACAATCACCAATTCCTTGTCAGACACAATTTCCCCAAATCAGTGCAATTGATCTTTATTGCATAGACTCTCCTTTATTCATCTTCGTATCTTTGAGTTTATCTTTCAAGGAGAGGATTTCATTCAAATTGTTGACTTCATAACTGCCAACTAGCTTATCATACATGCCCTTGGACTTCTTCAAATTTCCAACATATGCAAGTCAATTATCTTGTACAACCAGCTATAATTTGGTTTGATTTTAACTCACCTTTATTGTACTTGTTTTCACAGCAATAGAAGCACTCTCCAGAGGTTTAGGTACCTTTCCTTGAATTTATTCCAAAACATCTTTGTTATCATCTATGATCTCCAACCTGATCTTCCAAGCGACAAAGTTAGAGTCGCCAAACTTATCATTCTCCTTGAAGAAAGAGGAAGACATCTTGACTTGACTAGATAGGCTTCTTCAACTTTCCAAAGATGATTGCCTCAATTCTTGTCTCCTTTTGGGTTTTTCTTTCACATTAGCTCTGATTCCATGTTAAATTTCACACTGCTTTATGACTTTTCAATTACTTTAGCCCAATACAATTCTTCAATTAGAAATATTTTCAATAAAAATTAATATTTCAAATCATCAACAATAATTGAAGATAGAATAGTAAATGCAATGACAAAGGAGGCAATCAACACATCAACAAGAGACACTAGATTTTGGTCAATGACCAGGGAAAAACCCACTACGAGGAAAACCCTTTGTAATTCTTCTTCTATTAGATTGTCATAAAATATTCAGCAGAGATTACAATGAGCCAATACAAAATAATCCAACAAAATTAACCCAACAACGTTTAGAGATATGTTCCCAACATCAATACTGGTCAAAGTCAACTTGTCTTGCCTGTAGTCAAATGTCAAATTGCAACCTTAGAGCTCAACCACATGGAGGGAGAGTTATGAGTTCGGTTGAAATCTTCCAACTACATGGATGAGACTACATGGTTGCGGTTATAGTGAAAAAATGTTTGTGTCAAGCCTACGATACGAAACCAAAACCCTAAACACACGTGCGAGCTTCAGACCCTGCAATATTAGCCCTGTACGAATGAATCTCCTCGAACCAACCTCAAACCTGTGTGAAACAATAAATGAAGAGAAAAATAATACGCTTAGTGATGTCCAAATGACATTGAGGTCAATTTTATTTATAAGCTTCCAAGGGTGTCCAATTCCCTATTAGGGCCTGCCTATCCTTTTTTGCAAATGTGGGATTTTCTTCAAAAATACACTTTCCCTTGTCCAAATTGAGCGCTTCAATACTCAAAATTGGTCCTCTCGAAAAGAGGAATCTTATCCCATGGTTGGAATTTGTCACTGAGTTGCCAAATTAACACTAGGCTGACTTGTCCAAGGAGGGTCGACTTCGTCATATTGTGGACTTATGATTCATAACAAAAATTTAAATTCTCTTTATTTTAAATGTCCAAATCAAACATGATACAAATATTTTCTCTATTGACTCAAAAATAAATTCTTTTGACCCTAGCATGTAGAACATCCTTAACAAATTATAATAAATACATCAATGATAAACATACATTATGAAGACTAGACCTAATTACCACTTCAACAACAAAGATCTTTGATTCTTTAGATGAGTACTTACCAATTTTGTCTTCTGTGAGGATGATACTTGCCTCAACGACTCAAGTTCCCTTCTTCTTTATTTAATTCATTTACCAAATCAAACTCGTGAGTACTCTATTCCACGCCCTTAAGATTGTAAAATAGCTTATGATTCCCTTCTTCACATAATTTATCTAATCAAAGCATCATTTAGCTTTAATTCCTTATCATTTGGAGACTTTTCATGCCTTTCTCATTTTCATTAGTATATTTATCTAGTGCCTTCGCCATATAGTTTTATTGAATGTCCATCCTTTGTAGACTTTCCAGGAAAGGGTTATAAACAATCTTGTAATATGTGACCAAAAAAGGGGTATTTATTGCATTGAAGGGTATTTTAATGAAATCCAATATATGTCTATTGGTGTATAGTGTCATTCCAATCTCTATACATTCAAGTAATTCATTTGCAAGTTTGGAGTTGATTAATATTTGTGTTGCTTATATATGAATCTATGAAAATTATTATTTATTTGTGATTTATCTATTTCACTAGTCTTTCCAAAGTTATCACCTATACCTCGTAGCATCTTTCACATCACAATTATAAGGGAATCCCTACTAATTTAGCTCGCAGTACCTACTTTATAACAGGGTTTGGCCTTGGATTAGAACATGAATTTCACCTATTAAGCGCAAAAACTATCAGTTCCCACAACCAATGACTTCCCAATTTTTTTTAACTTCACCTTTTATTTGAAAGATAAAACTAAAACACCCTCTTGAGATCATATGGAACCTTGATGCATATCCCATAATTGGTTTCCAATTATCCTGTATCCATTCATTTAGATTTCCTTTTACCATTTCCTTCCCATAAAACCTGCAAGTCAAAGCCATTTCTTGACATCATAAAATTTGATCTAGGTAGAAAACCTCTGCTACAACCATTTCTACTAACTCCTTCCTCCTCCTTACACCCCTTTTAGGTTTTATAGTATGGATGGAAACAATATTCCCAATATGATCCCCTCTCGATGACCTAACTTCACCTACAAGTTTTAGCTTCAAACTCCTTCCTACTAAACTAGACCCCTTGGGTTATCCTTCTATATTTGAACCACTTGTTCCCCTTGTCGCATTAAGAAACCCCTATTTTTTTTACCTTGACCAAGCCTTCCCTTATCTTCGATTACATTAACTGTTTGTAGATAGGAGATAACAATCATATTATCGCTTACCACTTCAAAAATGTTTCCCATACAAATTGTTTCCACATCATCATCCAATTAGTTGAACCTTGTACTTAGTTCTTTAATGCTAGTGTTAGAACCATGGAGATTTGACCTAAAGCTTTTCAAAACCACATTTACATGGTTTTCCTAAATTCATCTTTATGGATCCCAAGAACATCACAACCTTGTCTTCACTTCACATGTTAGGAGAAAAAAACCTTTAAGTCATGCAAACTTTTAATCTCTTATATGGATTTTCATAGTAATCCAAGAGCTCCTATTCCTCCTCCATCCCATTACCTTGATTTGTATCTCTAATTTCGTTTCGAAAGAGCTATATATAATATATATATACACATTGTAGTAATTAATGATAGGTATTTTTTGTTAATGCTAATTTTTGTCGTATGGATGCCAACCTTTTTTTCCATTTTACAGAGCTCATCCATGGTTCTAAAATGCACCTTGATTTTCTTGATTCAATCCACCATGTTCTTTATTGTTTATGTCCAAAATATCAAGTATCATTGCATCAAGAGAAATGATGTGTATTCAATAACCTAAGTGTGGGTGATCTATCAACTCTCCATACATATACTTATGTGTATAGAAATACATTAAATTTAGATAAATTAAATATGGACATTAACATGGATTCAAACATATTATTACATCGGTCACTAAGATTGAGGACGGATATTTAAATTTCACATAATTGATAACAATTACAAGACATGGGTGGTTTACAAAGCACTACATGCACCCAAAAACTTTATTGATTTAAAAACTACATTTAAGGTGTAAATCCCAAGTTTATGTGATAACACTTGTAACACCCTCCTCCCACATCTACCTGAGAAACCGGCTTTTTGGGGTAAACATAATATGAGAGGCAACTATGATAAGCATCAACCTCCTAAGTAACCTTAAGGAAATGGAGTTGACAAAACAAGGCCTTACAGACCTCCCTTAGGTGTTTCAAGACCCCCAGGAGCTAATCCACCCCTCCATGTGCCCAACCCCTAACTTAACCTAGATTCGCTCCCATGACAAGTCATGCATGCAAGTAGAACCCTAGAGTCGCTCCCACAATGCCTGCAAGGGAAAGACTACAGTCTCTTTCAACCAGTTATGTGCCAGAGACTGCGAGTTTTAAGTCACTTTTTAAGGGCTAGTCTCCAAACCAATGCCTAGAACTTTATGAGACTTTCCAAGAAAATAAATGACACCAATGCAAAGCCTCCAACACAAAATTTGCTCAAGGGATTGACCTAACCATGACAAACATTTTGTCAAACACTTAGTAATTATGCAACCTATAGGTCTGAATAACATATCTAAGCATAGGGGTCTCATAATTATCTGAGATTTTCCATGAAGCATTGTTTCCTTCTCACTTTAGTTTCCATTCCATCCATTAGGTCATAGATACATTGTTAATTCATTTACAAGTAAAAACATGATGAGAGCCATACATAGCTTTCATTAATGATGTAAATTCCAAACTCGGTATGGGACTTCCACGTTCCACCCAACCGTAGAATGGCTAAGCCAAGTCTCACTTCAGCCATTCACCCCCGTTCCATATTCCAAGAATGAATATGGGATCTCATAGAACATATCATCCAAAACTCATCCAAGGATTCCATATGTCATCCACCTCAAACCATCAAACAATGAGTCCACCTCACGGTCGAACATCACAAATCCATCATCAGATTGGTCTCTACCTAAGCCTTTCAGGGCTCCAGAGTGTTTGTACCAACCATAGCTTCCAGGACTAGTATCTCAACCCACAACTTATTCTGGGCTTCTGGAGCATTTTTCCAACCAGGGCTTCCAGGACTAGTAACTCAACCCAAGTCATTACAGGACTTCTAGAGCATTTGTCCAACCAAGACTTCCAGGAACTAATAACTCAACCCAAACTAAGGAAACATGAGAACCAAACAAAACAAAACAAAGAAGTAATCCCACAATCACCATGGATATCCAGGAAATGGCAAGGTTAGTCAATCAACTGTCAATCTTGGTCATCCTCCATGCCAATGATAGATCATAACCAAGAAGACACATGCATGTGCCATGCATGCCAAAACTAGTGAGGAAACATATATGCAACTCGGTACTTGTAAGAAAATCCCACTATAGTTGTTGATCTTGATGCCCTCTTGCGCTTTCCTACTCTTCCTTTGCCTTCTTGATCCAAGAATCCAAGTATGCCACCCCTCCAAGAGTTCTCCAAGAAAACTCTAAGTATCCAAGAGTATGAGAGAGAGATAGAGAGAGAGAGAGAGAGAGAGAGAGAGAGAGAGAGAATAATGAGAGAGCTCTAAAACTGGACTGAGCAAGTCCTACCCACTAATCCTCATAAGCCTTTTTATTAATGAGGCCTCTATTTTCTTCATTTTCCATTATTTTCCTTCATCTTCCTCCTCACATGCATCCTGTGACCTTTCACATTCCTTTTCTCCTAATTTACATTATTTTCATAAATAAATTCCAATTAATGCCTCATGCCTTTCCAAAGCCTTTTCCATTGCCTTTTCCAATTTCCTTTAGCCATAATAAACTGAATCAACACCCACTAGGATGTTTCCCCCACCCATTCATCTTGGAATACATGTCCCATCACTATGGCCTTATATATTTTTACATGGATTTTTAACCAAGATTGTTACAGAACCCTCCCCCTTGGGGGAACACCATCCTTGGTATTCAATGATACCTATAACCAACAAGACTGCTAAAAACAAAACATACTTTCCATGGATCTTTATAACATAGCTTGTTGTAGTATTTACAATGACCATATGCTAAAATATGACAAACATACCATTTACTGGAACTTTATAACACAACTCATTATGGTATTTCCAATCCACATATACACATACACATTTGTTTCAACCAGAAAATAACCATATCGTCTATGGAGCTTTATAAATCCAACTCAATACAACATTTACAATACTACACACATATATACATATGCACATTTGTTCAACCAACAAATAAAAGGATATGATGTCTACACCCGCAACAAGGGAATCTAGAGGTTCACACCTCCACCCTTAAAGTAATACTAGGATTCACCTCCTTCCTAGGAAATCCAGAATCCACTGCACAGTCAAATTTGCATCAATGTCCAGTACTATAATCTCATGCCACTTGTCCTCTCAGTGAACATTTACCAGCTCATTGTTTCATGGTGCACTCCCAATGTGCATCTGACTCCATTTGGCAATGCTAATGACCAAAACAAATCCATCGGGGATCTTCCCTTCTCTGCTACACAGTCCCTCAAGCAATCTGTCATCCCCATCTGTGTAGTCACTCACCTTCCAAGTTCCATTGGCACCATCATCTCAAGTAGTCCATCCCTTGGCAACGAAGATACAAAAAACAAGGCATATCCCTACCTTAAACCATCATACCGGTCATAACATGCTTATGGAAATCAATGGACATTATTGGGTACCAGTGTCCCACAATGGCCCTGCTCCTAAAAATTTTACCAGCACACTACTGCATTTTCCAATTCCTTTTGTTGTTGATGCTAATTCTTGTAGTCAATTTCAACCACTTAACTGGGCGTGTTCATGTTTTCCTGTGCCAAGCACATAAATCCCAATAGATTCGAAATAAATTGAAATAAACTCAAATCATACCTCATTGGTAGCTAGTCAATAAGGTACACTTGCAATCCTATTTACTTCCTGTCACAACAAGTCAAACTAGCATCTTTGACCAAATCATCATGTATGAACATATCACATCAGGTTAGCTCAAAACACAACCATAATAGATAAACATCATAAATCACATGTAGCTATCATAAACCATAATCATCGTCATAAAACAGAATCAAAAATCATATTCATAGTAAAACATAAATAAAATATCGATACTTGTCCTTCATTGATCCTTGCTTTTGCCTTTGTACTTTATGTACACACTCCAGATCGTTTGCCACACCCGAAAAACACCCAGTGTCTTCTCCTCAACCATGTGCACATACACATAGTGTGCATCATACACATACAACCACACATGGCATACAACACTATGCAATACATGCATCTACACTTGACATGCCACACATACACCTACACCCAATGTACACCACAATATAATACATACTCCTACATTTGGTGAACGACACAATACAACACGTATACGTACAAAATGTACATCACAAGACATACATATTCACACAATGTGAGACACCACAAAATGCATTCACATACACCCGATATACAACACAACTCATACACCTATACCCAATGTACAACGACACGCAACACATGCACCTACACAATGCACATACATAGTACCACATGCCCTCAACACAGCATGTATGACATGCACACAATACCACACATGCACCAGTACCATATGTACATGTACACAGGACCACCTGTACACTGTCATTTGTACACTGCACCACCTGCACAACGTGTGCATAACATTACATGTACACGACGTCACCTACACAACACCACATGTACACTACACCACTTGTACAACGTGTACACAATACCACATGTACATAGTACCATATGCACAACATGTACGAGACACCACATGTACACAACACCACGTGCATGACATGTACACAGCACCACATGCACACAACACCACTTGTACAACATGCACACAACGCCACTTGTACAACATGCACACAACACCACTTGTAGAATCATGCACACCACACCATATGTACATAGCACCACATGTACAACATGCACGCAACACCACATGTACATAACATTGCATATCCAACATGTACATAGCGTCATTTGTACACAGCATCGCATATCCAACATGCACAGAGCATCGTATGCATACAAAACAACATATCCATCATGCACACAATACAATATGTACACAACACCATATATCCAACATGTACATAACACCATCTATACCCAGCACTAAATATGCAACATTCATACAATACTTTCTGTACTAACACCCTGTACACAATATTGCATAAACAACATGTACACACTATATATATACACAACACTGCATGCACACAACATCACAGATGCAACATATGCAACGTATACAACATATGCATAATAGTAGTGCCACACATCCAAACCACATTGTCCTTACCAAGAAACCTTGCTTCTAGTTTCTTACCCATGCTTATCCCAACATGCCGCAGACCACACTGCTTTCATTTCACTGATGTATCCTTCAACGTTACCTGTCATAGCATAAACATAGGCATAATACAAGCATAAAATATCAACTCATATCCACATGATACTGACATCATATATTTTTCATGGCTACTCTTCCACTTGATTCCCATAAGACCGGGAACTTCATCATGCCATTCGCCTGCATAAGCAATCATTCCTCCACAAGAACAATTCCTAATGACCATGTCAAACAATGACATAGATACATGGACACATACATACATATACATAAACAATAGCATAAAAATATCATGGTCATGTCAGACAATTACATACATACACACATAAATGTTAGTGTTAATAATCATGATCCATGACAACCCTGTCAAACATGACAACATACACACCTACATATATACATATATAAACATCAGTGTAATCATGATCACAACACAATTACTTGTTATCATAAGGTCAAGGTTAAGAGAACTTCCTTTATTCATACAACACATGTGCAACATTGAGAAGAATAGTTCCCAACATAGCCAAGGCATATGACGCCTCAAATCCATTCACCTTAACTTTCCTGGTTACCTTTCTCATGTTTGCACTGCCACTATCCATTTACCACAATGGACCCAACCAGTCAAACCGACTGCCATAGTCTTACCTTCCGCTGCACATGCTCATGCACATAACTTCATCTAAGTCTTACATTACCTGGCATGGCTATGCACAAGACACAATAAAAATTTCAAATCAAGCGCAAAAATCGCAAAAGACCAAAAGCACAAGACTAACAACAAACACCATGACTCAATCCCCATGGTTCCCAGTGCATCCAAGGAAAGCTCAACCTGAGCCTTCTTCAAGATCCCATGGCAATCTCTTTGCCATGCAACTCACTGCATCATACTATATTACACACATAATTGTCAGTGCATAAATAAACATAACAATACACTAGTTACCTTACTTTGTTGTTCCAAGCACGTTGCTTGGAACTGAACATATCCACGCCATCCCTCAAGGGACTCTGATCCTTTTACAGCTCCACCTGTGACTAAAGGCTAGCTAATATACTTGTTAAGTACATGTTCATGAATATAACATGTATCCACATAATGTCAAACAAAACCAAGGTTAATAATACTTCCTTTATGCAAAGCACTCATTTGTTTGGAATTAGGGTTTCAAAACATAGCCAAAGGAATTCTTACCCAATTACTTTCTTTTACCTTTACCCTACTACAATTGAGTCTTATTATATAATGTCACATCACCAAATTCCTAGTTATATAAACACATCAATTATTCACGCTAATACCAAGCATGTTTCCTACAACTGCTCACACATGTCGACCACATGTTCCAAATATCAAGAGAATCATATCTATAAATTTGAAATCAAATTTTACAAACAATCATGTCATAATCCATAGTCAACTCATAGTCATTAGACACAATGCTACAACTATCACCTACTTACACACAAGTACATATCAATTGTCTCAACACCTATTTCTTAGCACAATCTTCTTAAAACAAGATCACTCCTTCATGCAATCCTATAGATTCATACTGATATCATGAAATTCATTAAACATTCAACCAACTTGCAAACATACCATGTTAAATGAATCAACTAGACGACGTAATAGACACCAAACATTCGAACACCAAACAGATGACATAATCAAACAACCAAGCACCAAATATACGACATAAGCAAACTCATACCTTAGTGTATTTAAGGTGAGGTTATCTTGTCTACACAATCAATCTAGGTTAGCACGATACAACTTCGCAACATATCAACTCAAACCTAAATCATGATATCCATAACAATAACTAACTAACATGTTCATATCATAAGCTCATAAGCATTTGTCATTCATGCATAACAATCACATATGTACGATAATTCTAGATTAGTACGACACCATATCACCAATATGTCGGCTTATACCTGAATATCGCAACCATAACCATCTGCATAGGTCAAACCAGGTTAGCACAATACATATAACATCAAGATCTCAATGAAATAACCCTAATCATCAAGTTAATAACATATAACAACAATAAGCTATATATCATGCTCATCAACAACATATAACCTAATCATCAAGTTATCTAACATAAAACAACAATAACAATGCATACAACCACAGGTTACCATCATTCTTGACTATCTGACACATGTGCATATGACTATACTAATCAACTAAAATCCATCATGAATGTAACCACAACATCAAAAGACATGTACATAAACCTAATGTATATAAACTTGATGCATATAACAATCCTTAACTTACATATATGCATGCCAAACATACAATACCTGTATGATGATCTTCTCTTATACCGAATTCTAATGTTGCAACCTTATTATGATGATATGCATCTCCTACTCTATCTCAGCCAACACATCAGCATCATAACAACCAATAGCACCACGATGACCTAAATTGAATATAGTGACTTCACAAGGCCTGTTTGACCTACTATTCATGCATAACTATAGCCAAGACCATACATACATAACAACTGCATATATCACATGAGTACGAAATCATATACACATCATTCTAGCTAAGGTCTAGTCATCAATGCATGACCATATCAACTGCACAAACCATGACCTCATGCACGACAACAACAACCACATCACATGCACTTGATAACATGCAAACATTGATGTGCCTAGCACTGCATAATCAACCATATACACATGAAAACATAATCCACGACAATGCCTTCAATCTTCACATGGCGACATCACTACAACCATGATTAACACCATACAAATGCAACAAGCACATGGACTACATGGATAAGGAACACATATGCAACCAACATGAAAGCATGATCAACACACAGCCCAAGGAGAGCGCAACCACGCTCTAATACCACTATGTAACACCCTCCTCCCACATCTACCCAAGCAACCGGCCAGCTGGGGTAAACATGCGACGAGAGGCCACTATGATAAGACTAAACCTCCTAAGTAACCTTAAGGAAATAGAGTCGACAAAACAAGACCTTACAGGCTTCGCTCAAGTGCTTGAGCACCCCGAGGAGCTAATCCACCACTCTAGTTGTCCAACCCCTGAGTTAACCTAGCATTTCAATGAACTTAACCCATAGTCGCTCCCATGACAAGGCATGCATGTGACCAAAACCCTATAGTAGCTCCCACAATGCTTGCAAGGGAGAGACTGTAATCTCTTTCAATCAGTTCTATGCCAGAGACAGCGAGATTTAAACTACTTTTTCATGGCTAGTCTCCAAACCAATGTCTAGAACTTGATGAGACTTTACAAGAAAATAAATGACACCGAGGCAAAGCCTCTAACACAAAACTTGTTCAAGGGCTTGACCTAACCAATCCTAACCATGACAGACATTTTGTCAAACATTTAGTAATTATATAACCTACAAGTGTAAATAACAAATTTGAGCATAGGGGTCTCATACTTATATGAGATTTTCCATGAACCATTGTTTCCTTATCACTTTAGCTACCATTCCATCCATTAGGTCATATATACATTATTCATTCATTTACAAGTAAAAACATGATGAGATTCATACATAACTTTCACTAATGATGCAAATTCCTAACTCAAGATGGGACTTCCACGTTCCACCCAACCGTAGAATGGCTTAGCCAAATCTCTCTTCAGTCATCCACCCTTGTGCCATATTCCAAGCATGATTGTGGGATCTCATAGAACACATAAATCAAAACTCATACAAGGCTTCCATAGGCCATCCACCTAAACCCATCAAACAGTGATTCCTCCTCACGGTCGGACATCACAAAATTGTCATCAGATCGGTCTCTACCCAAGCTTTCTAGGGCTCTAGAGTTTTTGTTCCAAACATGGCTTCCAGGACTAGTAACTCAACCCATAACTTATTTTGGGCTTCCAGAGCATTTTTCCAACTAGGGCTTCTAGGACTAGTAACTCCACCCACAAATTTTCCCAAGCTTCCAAGAATTTGTCCAACCAAAGCTTCCAGGACTAGTAACTCAACCCACCTAGGGCTTCCATAGTGTTTTTCCAACCAAGGCTTCCAGGAATAGTAACTCAACCCAAGCTATTACAGGGCTTCAAGAGTGTTTTTCCAACCAAGGCTTCCAGGACTAGTAACTCAACCCAAGTCATTACATGGCTTCCAGAGCATTTGTCCAACCAAGGCTTCTAGGAGCTAATAAATCAACCTAAGCTAAGGAAACATGAGAGCCAACCAAAACAAAACAAGGATGTAAACCCACAATCACCATGGCTATCCAGGAAATGGAAAGGCTAGGCAATCCATTGTCAATCCTAGCCATCATCCATGCCAATGATAGATCATAACAAAGAAACCACATGAATGTGTCATGCATGCCAAAACTAGTGAGGAAAACATACATGCAACTCGGTACACGCAAGCAAATCCCTATGTAGCCGCTGATCCCGATGCCCACTTGTGATTTCCTTCTCTTTCTTTGCCTTCTTGATCCAATAATCCAAGTATGCCACCCCTCTAAGAGTGCTCCATGAAAACTCTAATTATCCAAGAGTATGAGAGAGAGAGAGAGAGAGAGAGAGAGAATAATTAGAGAGCTCCAAAACCAAACTGACAAAGTCCTGCCTACTGATCCTCAGAAGCCTTTTTATTAATGAGACCTCTATTTTCTTCATTTTCCATTATTTTCCTTCAATTTCCTCCTCACATGCAACCTGTGACCTTTCACCTTCCTTTTCTCCTAGTTTCCATTATTTTCATAAATAAATGCCAAATAATGCCTCATGCCTTTCCAAAGCCTTTGCCATTTCCTTTGCCAAATTCCTTTAGCCATAATAAACTGAATCAACACCCACTAGGATGTTTCCCCCACCATTTAGCTTGGAATACATGTCCCATCACTGTGGCCTTATATATTTTAACATGGATTTTTAACCAGGGTTGTTACAACACCATCTTTGTTTTTATGTTTCTATGTTATGAATTTTTTAAATGTAAACTTACTAAAACTATTGCAGTATATCCTTTGTGAAATATATCATTCTAAATTAATATACAAAATACATTCAAATATATAAGTGACAATGTTAAAAGAAGAAGAAGAAGAGGAAGAAGAGCAGTGACACAAAAATGACATTGTATCAAGATAACCTATCCCATCACAAAGATCACAACTACAAGCCAAAGACATCACATAAGGCATGACATCAAAATTGTAAGATGTATTGTACTTGTCCATAAGACATTCAAAGTGGACATGAAGCAATGCTAAAAGAAGAAGAAGACAAATATTAATTTGGATATTCCAATACATTATGATACCCTATAACATCACATTGATAGCAATCACAAGCCAAAGACAATCCACAATGCATGGCATTGAAACTATTAAATAAATTGCTAGTGTATGAGGAACCGCATTGAAACCATGGGATACACAAAAAATTGTCCTTCACAAGTGCGAGCTGGAAAAAGTAAAAAAAATGGTCAACAATGCTAGATTCTCCTTGTTTTGACTTGCCTCTCTCTCTCTCTTCTTTGACTTGGCCTCTTTCTTCCTCGCTAGGTGCAGAAGATACTTCTTGTCTCTTATATATAACTATCCAGGAGGGTCGAATAGGTGCCACTTGGAGGACTAGGCCGACTTGTCCAAGGAGGGTCAACTTGGTCAACATGTGGACTTATGATGCATAATAAAAATTCAAATTCTCTTTCTTTTAAATGTTCAAATGGGACATGATACAAATAATTTTTCTTTTGACTCAAAAATAAATTCTTTTGGCTATAGCATGAAGAACATGCTTGATAAATTATAATAAATACATCAATGATAAATATACATTATGAAGACTTAACCTAGTTACCACTACAACAAGAAATAGCTTTGATTCTTTAGATGAGTACTTACCAAATTTGTCTTCCATGAGGATGATCTTTGCCTTAAAGCCTCAAGTGTCCTTCTTATTTATTTTCATTCATTTACCTAATCAAACTCGTGAGTCCTTTGTTTCATGCCCCTAACATTTTAAATATCTTATGCTTCCCTTGTTCCCATAAGTTATCTTATTAAAGCCTCATTTAGTTTGAACTCCTTATCGTGTGGAGACTTTTCATGGCCTACTCATTTTCATTAGGATATTTACCTAGTGCCTTCCCCATATAAATTTATTGAATTTCCATCTTTTGTTGACTTTCTAGTAAAGGGTTATAAACAATCTTCTAATACATGACCAAAAAAAGGGTCTCTTTTGCAAAGAAGGGTATTTTAATGAAATCCAATATATGCCTATTGGTGTATTGTACCATTCCAATCTCTATACATTGAAGTAACTCATTTGTAAGGTTGGACTTGACTAATATTTGGACCACTTATATATGAATCTATGAACACTATTGTTCTTATTTATTTATCTCTTTCACTAGTTTTTCCAATGTTATCACCTATACCTCTTAGAATCTTTTCACATCATAGTTATAAGGGAAGCCTAATAATTTAGCTCAAGTTCCCTACTTGGTAACAAGGTTTGACCTTGGATCAAAATAGGGATTTCACCTATTAAGCGCAAAAACTATCAAGTCCTACAACCAATGACTTCCCATTTTTTTTAGCTTCACCTTTTATTTGAAAGATAAAACTAAACCGCCATCTTGAGATCATATGGAACCTTGATGCACATCCCATAACTAGACCCCAATTATCATGTATCCATTCATTTAGAGTTCCTTTAACCATTTCCTTCCCATAAAACCTGCATGTTAAAGCCTTTTTGTGAAATCACACAATTTGCTCCAAGTAGAAATCTTCCACTACAACCATTTTTACTAACTCCTTCCTCCTCCTTACACGGCTTTGAGGTTTTCTAGTATGGATGGAAAAAATATTCCCAATATGATCCTATCTCGATGACCTAACTTCACTTACAAGTTCTAGGTCTGAACTCCTTCCTACTAAACTAGACCCCTTGGATTCTCCTTCTAGATTTGAACCACTTATTTCCCCTTGTCGCATAAAGAAACCCCTCTTTTGTTTGCCCTGACCAAGCCTCCCCCTATCTTCGACTACATTAGTTGTATGTAGATGGAAGATAACAATCACATTATCACTTACCACTTCAAAAATGTTTCCTCTACCAATTGCTTCGACATCATCATCCAATCAACCAAACCTTGTGCTTGGTTTTTTAATGCTAGTGTTAGAACCATGGAGGTTTGACCTAAAGCTTTTGAAACCCACTTTTACATGTGTTATACGTGATTTACGATTGTGGACAAAAGTATCTCCCCTAGGTCAGTGGCTAACCTATAACAACATAGAGACAAGGAAATCAATGCTTTTCCTTAAAGTAAATAAATGACGAAGTGAGGCCTACCTAAAATCCTTCACACACTTCGCTTCTTCTTTAGCTTGGAAGCTCCAATTCCAGCTCTGAATGCCAAAATTAGAACCTGCACACTTAGATAACACAAGCCAAGAAACTACGAGACCTATGCAGTATCATCTAAGTACTTAATTCAGTAGATCAACATGGTATTGAAATATATGAAATAACAACATCACATATAGGAAAACAATGAATTCTTTGCATTAATATAAATGGAAGGAGATTACAACCATAAGTAGCAGTTGATCTTGTAGAAGAGCTCCTCCAAGTTGTTGACTTGTCCTTTCCTTGTCACAATATGCACCTCCAATCACCCTAAATGCATGAGATAATCACCACTCACTACAACAACATAAGGGCAAAATCACTCTCTAAAAGCCAACCACTAACCACATAGAAGGATGGGAATATCTAGAGAAGTAGGGTAAGTTGGGAGTTCTTATCCAATTACCAAACTAAGGTTTGAGATCCACCTTTGATGGAGGGATAGGATCAAAGGATAAGTTGTGAAAACTCCAAAGTAGGGTAAGATAGGATCCAATTTTTTTTTATCGAAGGTAAGTAATCAAAACAACTTCTCAAAACTCCTAGAAGGGGAAGCTTCTAGAATCCCAATCATTCTTCGGAATTTCTAGAACCAAAGCAGGTGCAAAGGGGAGCAACCTACTGGTAACCAACGCATGTCATAGTGGAGCAACCTGTAGGTGATCGCACCCCAGTTGGCATACAAGGAGCGTTGGTCCTAAAACTAGCTCAGATGATGTAGTTTAGGGCTGAAATTCTGGGGGGTGAAGGGAACATGCTTAAGGCTTTGTGAAAGATGGTGACAAGGGGGAATAAGATGTTTATTTATCCCATTTGGATTCTCACTGATCAAATGTAATAAAATGGCCTATAACATAACTCCCCCTAAAGTGCAAAGTCAGAGATGATGTAGAAATTTTGAATAATATGACACTTATTCACAGAGATTATCCTGGTTATACATTATTTGCGGAATGCATGCATAATACATAACCTCCTATACATTGATCATCAATTTGCGGAATTAAAGACACATGCGCACATTGAAACATCAATCACACATATCAACACAGTGTGTACTGGGGAAAGCATACAGCTGAAAACCCCTCAACTATCTGTATATTATGATGATAGAGAACATGTAACAATACATAGTGCAATACTCCTCACAAGTACTTAGTACTATCTCCACATGTTACACACAAACTAGCTTAGATCTTAATCAAGTCACAGGTTCAAATCTCCTCCACTGTTTGCCTGCCTCCACTACGCAATACCTATTGAGAATTGATCTGATCCAAGTTTGAATTCCCTTGGAATGTACTACGCAATCCTCATTGGCAATCTCAATCAATGATTGTGCAAATCTCATGCACAGCTATAGTCACAACTGATAGTAGACTCACCCTTTCACCCACCTCTAACACTTGTCTCCACTGAACTGTCCATACACTGAGTTAACTGATGTATTCTTTAGTTGATTTATGAGTTAATAATTAATTCACACCACTCATCACTAGTGTATTTCTCAGTTAGACTAAATACAACTAGTTCAACTAAGTCAAACTGAACACATCTCCATCAACTCCTCAATCAACTCCACCAAACTCAATCACTTGAGTTCTAACTGAAGTCCATCATGAAATAGCTCAACTAACCCATAGGAAAAGCATATTTCCTTTTGGCAGTTGCATGTGCCCATCCGTAGCTCGAACTGAAGTGTTGCAAGAGGATAAGATAATGTTTATAGTCCAAATATTATTAAGAGCTAATAATATTCGACTATTCTATTTTTGACTGGCAGTCTAAAAATAGACTCCGCCCATATGTCTAAAAATAGAGGTCCATCTATTTTTACCAACATGACCAATCATCCATAAATAGCATCTTGCAACTCATAGACCATGATCCATATGTCTAAAAATAGACATAGTTTAAAAATAGACTTTGCACCAAAAAATAGCCTGCGGGCCCACTTAGCGAAGGCGACTTCTTTTCACTAAGCTCCATCATCTTGTTGCATTTTCAATAGATGATGACTGAGGCCTAAAGTGCTTTACCTTGTGACAAGTTGGAATCAAGGACAACCGACAAGCTTCATCTGTTACAATACATTTACAACATGACATCTTTGTTAGTTGAGGGAGGCATACTCATACTCATCTCATAAGCTAACATAACATGTATAATAACATGTATAATGACCAAAAGACGAGCCCGCAAGTGCAACTAGTGGACCCATGTTTGGATGATTGTTTATATGATAACGACCATCATACATTGTGATTTTTGTATAACTCCTAAAATCGCATCTCGGATGGATGAAACTAGATCCAGGGCTTCTATCTCATTCACACAACCAACCAATGTATGAGTCTAACCATGTGAGTCAATGAGCTGGAGTCAAACGTGGTAGGCATCATCTGATTACTGGACAATGATGCAAGTCATTAACAAATGTGAGAGAAGCCACCAATGATGTTAATGGCTCTCAAGGCACTATAGTATAATCCTTATGGTGTGAATAAATGAGTTGATGTCGAACACCACAAAAAATATTTTAGTCGAAGGCCATTGATGTAAACCTAACATCGAAAGCGAGGAAACTTGCCAATGATGTATGCAAGCACCAAGGTACCAAATGTGTGTTTGTAAGTCAACTTCCTAGATGATGTGCTGATGTCGACAGGAAGCGACCCGTCGTAGGAGGGCCTTGATGTATCCCCACATAACCGACACAAAACGAGTATCATGATTGAGACAGAATGATGCTGACAGGAACTAGATCAGGAAAGGCAGACATGACATGAAGTCTTAAGATTATTGTAGCAAAGATCAATTGAATGACTTCTCTTGAACACATAAACGACACTGAATGGAGTTGGCAACATTGATCCAAAACCGAAATGGAGGCTCTGAAAACGATATGATAACCAAAAGACAAGCAGATTACCCAACCCAACATCCATGAAGATGAAGTGGAAGAGTGTCGTGTTCAAGAGTGACTCACTACCATTATCAAAATGGAATCCCTTGTTTTCCCATTTTCCCCAACCATACTAGTGAGTACCTCTTTATTTTTTAACAAGCTTGAGGAGGCTAACATATGCTTGATCTATAAGTTCATCCTTCGGATGAATCCCTTTGAGTATATTTAATGAACCCTAAGACGGAGTGGTTTGACCCCGTCATGATAGATGAGTCCATCGTTGTTTGATGTTTTTACGAGTCCAACGAAGGTAAAACTTAACATCTTTTTCATGTTTATAGAGTTTGAAAAAGAGGCGAAAAATAAAACTCCAAATGTCCCCTTTCATAGGTAGTCCCTTAGGTCCGAAAAGGTAGAAAACAATACCCAAGAGAACCTCTTAGCCATGTTAGATTAAGGTATTCCTTTTTCATAGCTAGTCTATCTCAATTCGAAAAAGGGTTAAACTTATACTAAGTAGACGTATTTTCATTTACTTTTACGAGTTCGTAAAGATAAGTGCTCGACAATATTTTCATGTTTTGGGAGTCTGGAAAGAGCTAAAAGAGGACTCCTCATGGAGGAATGATTGGTATAAAGGGTAGCAATTGGTTTCGGTCATGATGGAACTGCTCAAAACACATAGAGGTCAAGAGGCTGGTTAATAAGACCACTCATCACAATGTTCCTCAGGCAAGGGTAAAACAACCAAGTGAAAGCGTATGATCAGCTAAGCAGATGGTGACAATGGAATGAAAAGACCAAGGCTCATTTGGAAAAAACAGGCTGATAAAATGCCAATCACGTGGGATAAAATGGGAATGGTTTCATTTTTACAAAAATTTGAAATATGGGAAACTATGATTGAAATTGGTTTCATTATTACACAATCTTGAAACATGGGAAACTATGCTTGAAATAAGTTTTCATGCCCCCAAGATAATGACTCAATTTGATGTACATGCCCCCCAAGCTTCATTTCATGCACCTAAGTAGACTACTCGGTACTAACAGGTGGATGGAATGAAGGTTCATTTATGATATCAAGTGAAAGACTCGACTAGGAACTTACAAGGTCTAATCAAAGACTCGAATTGGAGGGGGATTTGTTTCATTTTTTAACGAGCTTGACATAAGAAAATAACTATGCTCATAGGAACCTATTTCATCTTTTAATGAGGTTGAAATAGTAAAGAACTATCCTCATAAGAGTTGTTTCATTTTTTAATAAGCTTAACACAAGAAAAGGAACTCTACTCCGGGAACCTTGTTTCATTTTTTAAGGAGTTTGACACAAGAAAAGGAACTCTGCTCCAAGGACCTTATTTCATTTTTTAACGAGCCTGACACAAGACAAGGAACTTTGCTTCGAAGAACCTTGATTCATTTTTTAACGAGCTTGAAACAAGATAAGGAACTCTGCTCCAGGGTACCTTGTTTCATTTCTTAAGGAACTTGACATAAGAAAAGGAACTCTGCTCCAAAGAACCTTGATTCATTTTTTAACGAGCTTGACACAAGACAAGGAACTCTGCTCCAGGGAACCTTGTTTCATTTTTTAAGGAGCTTGACACAAGAAAAGGAACTCTGCTCCAAAGAACCTTGATCATGACCTACAAGAGGCCATGACTTCCAAGAGGTTCTCATCAGATGGGAGAATAACGTTCTGGAAGGGATACTGATCTGGATTTAAACAGGAACGCAAAAAATTACAGAGATAACCATAAACACAGGGATGCAGTGGAAATAATACTTCATTTCATTAATGTAAAATACTGAAATATGATTACAAACAGGAATGTAAATAAACCAGCTAGGGCAATGGTAACTTATCTTTGAGAAGAGATATGGCAGCTACATGCCTCTGAACTGTCTTACAATGAAGCTCAAGGGCCTTTTTATTATTGAACAATAAGAGCAAACCCTAAACAACCAAAACCCTAACTCGAGGAGATGTAACACCAAGAGTTTATGGGCCCTGTTGGAGTGAGTTGGACAACCAACTTCCCATGGTCGCGACTTGGTCATATTATCTCCGTTTGACGCACATGATAGCCCATTGGAAATATCCCTCCGAGGATTACGATGGAAAAGACGATTTTAGACAGCAAATCGTTGCCTGTAGATTTCCAAAAAAACATCGTTTAGGGCCTCAAAACGGCTCCAGAAGTTTAGGACCCGAAAAAAACTGCTAAAAATAGTAAACTATGCTACAATTAAGGAAACTGAAAAACAGAAAGAAGAAATGTGGAAGTCTAAGTGGAATTGGTGGGTGGCCACCAATATCCACCTGGATCATTCCTCCCCCCTTAGGAAGCAATGGTTTCCATTGTGTTGAGTTCCTCCATGAGATGAGGGAACTTCTGCTAAACTTGGTCCCTGGTGAGCGACTTGCCTTAGTGAAGGAGGTGGCTTGCTTTGACAACTCGATACAGTTGGATATTCTATTGGCAAGTGTGCTTGATCTATGTGTCCATGATCCGATAAGTTGCAGTTTGTTCCATGCAATCTGGATTTAACTCTGTGGGTGTGAGTTGTTTTGCAATGCCAGATGTGTCTAGTAATGGTGGAAAGTATGGCCGAAGGCGGTCCACATTGAACATTGGGTGCAGGCCAAGGAATGGGGAAATGTTGAGCTCAAATGCATTGTCTCCCACAGTCTTGGTAATGGTGTAAGGACCATATCAGAGTGGTTTGAGTTTCCGATAGGCTCCGGTAAGGCGTTCCTTTTGCAAATGCAACCAGACTTTGTTGCCCACCTGAAACTTGTGTGGCACCCGATGTTGATCATGTCGCTGATTGTACTTGGCATTTGATTTCTCCAAAATGTCATGGACCTGCTGGCGAATATGTTGGATGTGCTCAATGAAGTTGTTTGCCTTATTCGTTTCGAACTGGACATGAGCCAAATCTGCGTGAGTAACTGCAAATGGCATGGCCACATCAATGGGACATAGTGGTTGGAATCCAAAGCCCACCTGAAAAGGGTTGTGGCCAGTCGAGCTATGGAGAGCCCGGTTGTAGCTATGTTGAACATAGGGGAGGCTCTTGTCCCATGTGCATGGATGCTTTGAGTTTTAAATGCGCAGAATGTGTACGATCATCCTATTAACAACCTCTGTTTGGCCATCAGTTTGAGGATGGAAGGCTGTGGACTTAGTGAGTTTGGTGTCCAGCATCGACCAGAGACTGGACCAAAATGTACTGAGGAACTTGCTGTCCCGATCTGAGATGATAGACTATGGGATCCCAAAGTGTACCCTACTCGTTCAAAGAAGAGTTTAGTAGTGGTTTCTGCTGTGATATTCTTCTTGCAGGCCGCCATAATGGCCATCTTTGAGAACCTGTCGATGACCACGAAACTACAGTCATTTCCATGCTTAGTGGAAGGAAGGCCTGACATGTAATCCATGGAGATGGATTCCCAAGGCTATTAGGGGTAGGCAGCGGGGTATAGAGGCCTTGCTTCTTGATGGTCGGTTTGGCAATGGTGCAGGCAGTGCATGATCTGATGTACTTCCCGACGTCCTGTCGAAGATTCGGCCAATAGATATACTTCTGCAGTACTGCCACCGTTTTTTCGACCCCGAAATGCCCAGCAGCGCGACTGTAGTGTGCTTCCCAAATCATCTTGGCATGCTCGCTTGAAGGAACACAAAGGTGACCCAGGTGGCATAACAGGGCATTTTGGAGGTGAAAATCTGGAACATGCTGACCCTCCAAGAGGTCTGGTATGTGTGGCTGAATTTCGGGTCGCTTTTGTAGAGTAGTGGCCAATCAGAAGTCTTGTGCCCACAAGAGTTGAGCACAGTGGTTAACGCCATGATCGGTGGTTGACTGAGGCAATCTGCAACATTATTGGTGTTGCCCTTCTTATATTGATATTCAAATGGAATTGTTGCAGGTATTTGGACCACTTCTGATGGCGATCATTCTGTAATTTCCCTTGGGTCTGTATGCACTGCAGGGGTTGGTGGTCTGTGTGGATGACCGTTTCCTTCCCCAAAATGTAATGCTTCCATTGTCGGCAGGCCTGCACAATGGAATACTTCTCTTTGTCATAAGTGGCATACTCCTGAACTGTGTCTGAAAGTGTCTCACTTTGATATGCCACGGGATGCCCGTGTTGAGTAAGGATTGTCCCAATAGCATAGTCAGAATCATCTGCCTCGACCTCAAATGGTTGTTGCAAGTCTGGTAGTGTGAGCACTAGTGCTGAGCAAAGGTGATCTTTCAACTCTGTGAATGCCTTCTGTTGAGATTTAGACCAAAAGAATTTTGCTTTCGCTCCTCCCTTGGTGACTTGACTCAAGGGCCAAGTGATATGAGAAAATCCCAACACGAACCTACAGTAGAAGTTGGCAAGACCTAGAAAGTTGTGGAGCTCTGTCAGAGTGGTTGGAGATGTCCAATCTCAAATGACCTGGATCTTGGATGGATCCACATGCACCCCCTGTTCATCAATAATGCATCCCAGATACTGAACCTGGGTCATGACAAAAGTGCATTTCTCCAAATTGGCACATAACTTGTGTTGCCACAGTGTTTGGAGAACCTGTCGGATGTGGTGGAGGTGCTCTTCCCAACTCTAGCTGAAGATCAGGATATCATCCAAGTATACCACTACAAATGAGTTGGTGAATGGCCACATATATCATCCATTAGCCTCATGAAGTTTGCAGGAGCATTCGTCAATCTGAAAGGCATAACCAACTATTCGAAAAGGCCCTCCTTGGCTTTGAAGGCAGTCTTCCACACATCAGAGGGTTCGATTGGTACCTGGTGATATCTTGATTTCAAATCGATCTTACTAAAATATTTTTCCCCCTTTAGTTGGTCCAAGAGGTCATCAATCTGTGGGATTGGGTACCTATTATGGACAGTGATCTTGTTTAGTGCCCGATAGTCAATACAGAGTCTCCAAGTCCCATCCTTCTTCTATACCAACACGATCAGGCTCCCACAGGGTGATGAACT
>APFE031047647.1:69069-84045 GCA_000404065.3 Pinus taeda | reverse complement strand
TCATAGGATCTCTTGCCCCCTCGTCTTTCTTTTCATCCACCATGGGAGGCCGTCGGGATTTGCGAGGCTGGTCTTGCAAAGGTTCGACCAGTTCAAGTTCTAACTCCTTATATCCCGACCTCATTGGGGACATGCAAAGAAAAACAAAGAAAAAAAACAGACCGCTCTGATACCACTGATCTGGATTTCAACAGGAATGTAACAAATTACAGAGATAACCATAAACACAGGGATGCAATGGAAATAATACTTCATTTCATTAAGGTAAAATACTGAAATATGATTACAAATAGGAATGGAAATAAACCAGCTAGGGCGATGGTAGCTTATCTCTGAGAAGAGATGTGGCGGCTACATGCCTCTAAACAAACTTACAATGAGGCTCAAGGGCCTTTTTATTATTGAACAATAAGAGCAAACCCTAAACAACCAAAACCCTAACTCGAGGAGATGTAACACCAAGAGTTCATGGGCCCCGTTGGGGTGAGGTGGACAGCCAACTTCTGAGGGTTGCGACTTGGTCATATTATCTCTATTTGACGTGCATGATAGCCCATTGGAAAGATCTCTCCGAGGACTACAACGGAAAAGACGATTTTAGATACAAAATCGTTCGCTGTAGATTTCCAAAAAAAACATCGTTTAGGGCCTCAAAACGGATCCGGAAGTTTAGGACCCAAAAAACTGCTAAAAATAGTAAATTGTGCTACAATTAAGGTAACTGAAAAACTGAAAGAAGAAATGCTAGGGTTCCAAGTGGAATTGGCAAGTGGCCACCAATATCCACCTAGATCAGATACATATCAAGGGATCTAATGGAAAGATCAAGCTTTAATGCCCCCGGCACATGATGCACCATCACCTATTAGATCATCAGTAGACGCGGGCATGGAATAGGTTGCCACATAACTAATCTGTGGTAGGGGAGATATCGCTTGCATATAAGGACCATTTAGGGAATATGGTTGATTGGGAGTCAAATTAGGACTAATGAATGAACGTTGGTCAATAGTCACGATTCTTCCTTCACTCGGGAAACACATCACACGAAAGAGTGAAGAGACAAGAGCTCCCATGACATAAACATAGTCATGCCCAAGGAGCAAATTAAAATCCAAAGGGCCTTGGAATGCCATCACATGGATATAGACAATCTTTCCTCCCAAAGTAATAGGCAATTTAGGAAGGGCATGTAAGGAGGAAGACGATATCCTATTAGTTGACTCCAATCAAAGGAAGTGGACATACTACTTGGGGGGGTGCCATGGGAACGGGAGAACTACCCCCTTGTGTTGTGGGAATGGGAGGATTTCCTCTCTGTGCCATTGGAATGGGAGGACTTCCCCCCGGTTCACTGGAATCTGAAGAAACGAGAAGAACCAGAGTAATATGAAGTTCACTCTCTATGGGAAAGGTATGATCAATTGAAGGTGGAATCGAGTCAACCATTTTCTCAACCAATGGTTGGTCAGGTACAAACTCATGGGATTCAAATTCAAAGAGAGTGGGATTTATTGGATTCAAATTTTGATCAACCACTTCATCAACTAGTGGAGGATTAGGAGAAAGCTTCTGGTAACCAGCTAGAATTCGAGGTTGAGAAGCTGTAGGGTTTTCCAACACTTTTCAGGCTTCATCCATATAAGGACAAAGGTGAATAGGATGATTCCATTCACATAACTTACAAGGAAATTTGACTTCACCCTTTTTCCCGTGGACCTTACTATCACCAGTTGAGGGTTTATCACCAACATGATCTCCAAAGGTTGATGATGAAGGTTGATGTGAGCCCGTGGACCATACTTCTAATACCTTGGGAATACCAAGACAATCTCTAAGAAAGTGGTCACCCTTACATAACTTGCAAGGGAATTTAACTTTGCGGGGCTAATTGGAAGGTTTCTCAACATCAGTCACTTTGGTAACAATGGTTACTTGGTTGTCCACCTGCTATTTTTATTCTTCTTAATCTTTCTTTTCTTCTTCTTCTTATCCACCTGGTTACTAACTTGCACGCTTTCACCAGACGAAGAGGAAGAAGACCGAACAAGGAAAGAAGGCAAAGGGTCAACTTTAGGATAAACTTGATATTGATATTGTTCAGGTGGAGGAGAACTTGGTTGAGAAGTAGTTTGGATATTAGGAACCACAGGGGTCGAAAATAGCCAAATTGGAAAAATAATGGTAAATTCGAGAAGGAACAACATTGCCATGTAAGGAGCACCAATATTTCCAAAAGAAGGAAAAGGACCAGGATTCTTATTAGAGGGGTTCCCTTGATTGGTAGACTCTGGAATTGTTGCCATTAGTCTCAACCTAATATATACTAAGGAGTACTCTCACGAAGAGGATGTTATTTTGCGCTCAATTAATTGCTTTTAGAAATTAAAGACACAAACAAAAAATACGAGGGCTAACTAGGCAAAAGGGTTTAACAAGCAACCATGAACTGCAATATACACCTTGGCGAACTAAAGACTTAACGTACAACAACCAATCTCCCCGAATGTTGTGTTCGATGTATCATGGTATACAAGGCGGTAAACTCGGTTACCTATGGATGGATAACAACCTATAGGGGACTCCCAAAATATACTCGATGGTACGTGGGAGTGTAGTTCATAGTAGTGTTGTCTAATGTGTAATCGTTTGATGAGAATGTTCCCATTTACTTATCATGTGTGGAGTGTCGTTCGATATACTCGAAGGTACGTGGAGAACGATCCTATACACTTACATACATGGAACAAGATTTCACCCCTGGGATGCAACGCTGGCAAAAAACGATAACTCCTACCTTTAACGACGTTGAAACACGTCTCTAGCCTAGAGTTCTATGTGTGTCGTTAAGTTTCAATGCTCCTTAGGTTAATTGAGATGAATTTTAAAGTTGATATTGAATTATGTTTCAATTTCAAGGCTCAAAACTCGATGTCACCTGAACACACCTATGATGCAACTAATGTGACAAAAAGAATCTTTTCATTTTTGATGAAAGTTATCTAGTGTATGGAAGAGGTGCAAACAATGATGCAACAATAAAATATGCAACAAACAAGAGCTTCCTAACTAGATCTTTAAATTTCATTATTCCAATTAAATACAAGGCATTAAAATATGCCAAACCATGCAATGTAATCTATGCACGATTCCCCTCAAAACTATGCAAATGTAATCTATGCACAATTTCCTTTCCTACTATGAAAATGAGAATTCTAACTATGCAAATGTGATCTATGCAATAGAATTCTTCAAAAAAGAGGACTCAAACTGAAATTGGGCGAAAATTCCAAAAATAAAAGAGATGACACTCAAAGTTGATTGACACTCATACATAATTCATTCCCCCCCCCCTGGACGATTGAGGGGGATTTTTTTTTGCAAAAATGAAAGCAAAACACACAATTTCACACACAAAACCCCATATGCAAATGAAAAAAAAATCTTTTAACCACACTTAATTTTCGAAATGAAGAAAACTAAGATGCAAATGTTCCATTACTGATTCAATTACACTTTTCAGAATGAGGACTAAAACAAAAATTCATCTAAGCGATCAATAATCAAACGAAATCAATTTGCAAGCGACCAAATGATAAGAACAAAGAAAAATCAAAACCAATTCTTACCAAAGGAAAACAACACAAATGAAAACCAAATGGAGGCTTTAGAGAGACCACAAGACACTCAAGACTCAGGGAAGTTTAGCTGGAAGTAGGCTGACCAAAGAGAGGCTCAAGAAACAAGGCAAAAATTGTGCAAAAACAGGGACCAATGCTCATGCAGAAGAGGCACTAGGTCATTGCAACGCTGGTACAGAGTGGGCCTGGGTGAGGTGCAACGCTCTGTCAAAGGCACTGGGGGAGCGTTGGGCTTGGAAAAGAGGATTCCAGCACAAAAATTGCAAAAAAGTCTCAATGAAATCACTTCCTAGGTTTGTTCTTGGTTGGATGATACAACAAAGGTTTGCCAAGGAGGTAATCAAACATAATGGACAAGGAAACCACCAAGGGAATACTTCATTCCCCAGCAGAGTCACTAATTTGTTATACTAGATTTACGATTGTCGACAAAAGTATCTCCCCTAGGTCAGTGGCTAACCTAGAACAACATAGAGACAAGGAACCCAATGCTTTTCCTTAAAGTAAATAGATGACAGAGTGATGCCTACCTGAAATCCTTTGCACACTTCGCTCCTTCTTTAGATTGGAAGCTCCAATTCCAACTCTGAATACCAAAATTTGAACCTGTAAAATTAGATAACACAAACCAAGAAACTACGAGATCTATGCAATATCATCTAAGTACTTCATTCAATAGATCAACATGGTATTGAAATATATGAAATAACAACACCACATATAGAAAAATAATGAATTATTTTCATTAATATAAATGGAAGGAGATTACAACCATAAGTAGCGGTTGATCTTGTAGAAGAGCTCCTCCAAGTTGTTGACTTGTCCTTTCCTTGTCACTATATGCACCTCCAATCATCCTAAATGCATGAGATAATAACCATTCACTACAACAACATAAAGGCATAATCACTCTCCAAAAGCCAACCCCTAACAACATAGAAGGTTGGGAATATATAGAGAAGTAGGGTAAGTTGGGAGTTCTTATCCAATTACCAATCTAAGGTTTGAGATCCACCTTTGATGGAGGGAGGGATCAAAGGTAAGTGGTGAAAACTCCAAAGTAGGGTAGGATAGCGTCTGAATGTTTTATCAAAGGTAAGTAGTTAAAACAACTTTTGGAAACTACTAGAAGGGGAAGCTTCCAAAATCTCGATCATTCTCTTGGATTTCTAGAACCAACGTAGGTGCAAAGGGGAGCAACCTGTTGGTGACCAATGTAGGCAACAATCAAGCAACTTGTAGGTGATTGCACCCCAGTAGGCATACATGGAGTATTGGTCCTAAAACTAGTTCAAATTATGCAATTTAGGGCTCAAATTCTGGGGGATGAAGGGAACATGCTTAGGGCTTTGTGGAAGATGGTGACAAGGGGGGATAGGATGTTGATTGATTCCATTATGAGGCTTACTGATCGGATGTGACAAAATGGCCTATAATAACATTGTTTTCCTAAATTCTTCTTTATGGATCCCAAGAACATCACAACCTTGTCTTCACTTCCCATGTTGCTAGGAGAAATAAGCTCTTAAGCCATGCAATCTTTTAATCCCTTATATGGATTTTCACAGTAATCCAAAAGCTCCTCCTCCTCCTACATATAATTACCTTGATTTGTATCTCTAATTTCATTTCTATAGAGCTATATATAATATATATACACATTGTGCTAACTAATGATAGGTCGTTTTTGTTATTACTCATTTTTGTCTTATGGATGCCAACCTTTTTTTCCATTTTGATTCATAAGAATTATCCATTTTTCACAACTCATCCATAGTTGGTTGTAAAATTCACCTTGATTTTCTTGATTGAATCCACATGTTCTTTATTGTTTATGCCTGAAATATCAAGTAGCATTGCCTCAACAGAAGTGATGTGTATTCTATAACCCCAAGTGGGGGTGATATACCAACTCTCCATACATATACTCTTGTGTATAACAATACATGAAATATAGACGACGCATTAGATACATTATATATGGACATTAACATAGATTCAAACATATGATTACACCTCAAGGTCACTAAGATTGAGGACACATATTTCAAGTTCTCATAATTAATAACAATTACAAGACATGGGTGGTTTACAAAGTACTTCATGCACGAAAAACTTTATCGATTTAAAAGCTACATTTAGGGTGTAAATCCCAAGTTTACGTGATAACACCATCTTTGTTTTTGTGTTTCTTTGTTATGCATTTTTTAAATGTAAACTTACTAAAACTATTGTGGTATATCCTTTGTGAAATATTTTATTATAAATTAATATACAAATTACATTAAAATATACAAGCGACAATGTTAAAAGAAGAAGAAGAGGAAGAAGAGTAGTCACACAAAAATGACATTGTATTAAGATAACCTATTCCATCACAAAGATCACAACTACAAGCCAAAGATATCACATAAGGCATGGCATAAAAAATGTAAGATGTATTGTACTTGTCCATAAGGCATTCTAAGTGGACATGAAGCAATGCTAAAAGAAGAAGAAGGCAAATATTAATTTGGATATGCCACTACATTAGGACATCTTACAACATCACATCGATAACAATAAAAAACCAAAGACAATCCACAATGCATGACACCAAAACTATAAAATAAATTGCAAGTGTATAAGGAATCACATTGAAACCATGGGATACACAAAATTCGTCCTTCACAAGTGCGAGCTGGAAAAGTAAAAAGTTTGGTCAATGATGCTAGATTGTTCTTGTTTTGACTTGCCTTTCTCTCTCCTTTGACTCAACCTCTTTCTTCTTCGATAGTGTAGAGGATACTTCTTGTGATAATGAGCGAATGTGCTCCAAATGGGTTAAACTTGTGTCTTATATATAACTATATAAGAGGGTCAAATAGGTGCCATTTAGAGGGCTAGGCCGACTTGGTCATCTTGTGGACTTATGACTCAGAATAAAAATTCAAATTCTCTTTCTTTTAAATGTCCAAATGGGACATGATACAAATAAGTTTTCTTTTGACTGGAAAATTAATTCTTTTGACTATAGCATGAAGAACATGCTTGAAAAATTATAATAAATACATCAATGATAAATATACATTATGAAGTCTGAACCTAGTTACCACTTCAACAACAAAGAACTTTGATTCTTTAGACAAGTACTTACCAATTTTATGTTTTGCGAGGATGATCTTTGCCTCAAAAACTCAAGTGTCCTTCTTCTTTCTTTTCATTCATTTACCAAATCAAACTTGTGAGTCCTATATTTCATGCCCCTGAGATTGTAAAATATCTCTTGCTTTCCTTTTCCCCATAATTTATTTAATTAATTCCTTATTTAACTTTAATTCCTTATCATGTGGAGACTTTCCATGCCCTTCTCATTTTAATTAGGATATTTATCTAGTGTCTTCCCCACATAATTTTATTGAATTTCCATCCTTTGTAGACTTTATAGTAAAGGGTTATAAATAATCTTCTAATATGTGACCAAAAAAAGGGTATATTTACATTGATGGGTATTTTAACGAAATCCAATATATTCCTATTTGTGTATTGTGCCATTCCAATCTCTATACATTCAAGTAACTCATTTATAAGGTTGGAATTGACTAATATTTGGGCTGCTTATATATGAATCTATGAACACTATTATTTATTTATGATTTATCTCTTTCACTAGTCTTTCCAATGATATCACCTATACCTCTTAGAATCTTTTCACATCGCAATTATACAGGAAGCCCTAGTAATTTAGCTCACATTCCCTACTGGTAACAAGGTTTGACCTTGGATCAGAGCAGGGATTTCACCTATTAAGCACAAAAGCTATCAGGTCCCACAACCACCGACTTCCCAATTTTTTTAGCTTCACCTTTTATTTGAAAGATAAAACTAAATCACCATCTTGATATCATATGGAACTTTGATGCATATCCTATAATTGGTCTCCAATAAGCTTGTCTCCATTCATTTATAGTTCCTTTTACCATTTCCTTGCCATAAAACTTGCATGTCAAAGCCTTTTCTTGAAATCACAAAATTTGTTCAGTAGAAATCTCCTCCTACAATCATTTTTATTAACTCCTTCTTCCTCATTGCACCCCTTCGAGAATTAATACTTTGTATTACTCAGACAACAAATTTACATGGATTTCATACATGAGCATTGAGGGTAAAAAACATCTCATCATACTGCCATTAATGCCCAAAGACACAAAGGACTTCCATGACCATATTACCTAAAATCAAGGCCAGAGATGGCTTGTCTCTCTACCCTGCTATCCTAACCATAGATACAAACAAAATTTCCCATTGAAGGTAGTTACTTACAACTTGCTTAGAGATAAAAGCCCACCAGAAATTCATATGACTCCTTACAAAAATATCTCGCCAAGTGCATAGATAGACAATTAGGGACACAAGAGCCGCATCCATCTATATCCAGACATCAAAGATTTTCAAAATAAAAGACAAATGGTCTGTGGAGCAGGCCCATGACCCTTATAGGCAACTAAGATAAAATGAGGTGCCATGTCCAACCATTTCCAGATAACTAAGATTATAAAAGAAATAAAATAGTGCTGAACAAAACGAACCAGGGCCATCATGTAAAACACAGGGCCACGACTAGCCCAAGCCAACATTGCCTACAAGCCAAAATGATACCATGTAACCTGCATAAAACAGATTGAGACCCACCGGGAAAACACCATATTGTGCCACCCACCATCTATGCTCACTGGTCATTTTCCGAAGACAAAATATTTGTTGCAACCCTTGCACTAGACCCAGAAGGATCCAACAGGTCCCCACCATCTAAATCACAAACATTATGGCTCTCCACATGCGTTAATAAGGAGTCAATCCTATCAAAGCAAAACCTCTGGTTCCTGAGCATATTCTTAATATCCCCAAGGGAGACAAAAATATTATATTTCTCCACTTGCTTATCTCTCAATACCAGGCCCAACAATGCCTTCATTTGCCAACGAAGAGCCACACAGTTTACATATTGTTTCCTCCTTCCCTTGGTGTGCCCAAGGTCAAGAACCTATACTGGCATGTCCTCCAAAAACTTAGAATCTAAAAGGGATTACCTTTCCTCCTCGCTTTGGATTCAAGCTCACAAATTTACACCATAGCAAACTACCAAACATGACACCAAAACCACAAAATCCAATATCGAAATACACAAAATATAAAATTGAAATCAAAACATCACAATATCTAGAAGACAAGATATAAACAATTTTTTTTGATATAAGTAATTGAGCCGAGAGGCTCATTTTACAATCTAATACGAGGAGATCTGTAAGTTTGTCCCTCCATCTGTGCCCCTTTAAAATTAAAATTAAAATTAAAATTTATTTTCTAAATATCAAAATAATGTCTGCTATAATTAAACAAAATTGAATATGTTGTAAAGTAATTAGAAGTTAAAAATGTGTGAATCAAATGTTTAAATCTTATACTTTTCAAAAATATTTCAACAAAAAATTTAAATTATTATTATTATCCAATTTTAAGGTCACGACCAAGCCAGACACCATCTATGCTCATTGGTCATTTTTTGAAGACGAAATATTCGTTTCAACCCTCGCACTAGAACCAGAAGGGTCCAACAGGTCCCCACCATCTGAATCACAGGCAATATGGCTCTCCACATGCGCTAGGAAGGAGTCAATCCTATCCAAGCAAAACCTTTGGTTCCTGAGCATCCTCTTGATATCCTCAAGGGAGGAAAAAATACTATATTTCTCCACTTGTTTATCCCTCAATACGAGGCCCAACAAAGTCTTCATTTGCCAACGAAGAGCCACAAAGTTTACATACTGTTTCCTCCTTCCCTTGGTGTGCCCAGGGTCAAGAACCTATACTGGCATGTCCTCCAAAAACTTAGAATCTAAAAGGGACTCAAGCTCACGAATTTACACCATAAAATACACCATAACAAACTCCCAAACATGACACCAAAAACACAAAATACAATATCGAAATGCACAAAATATAAAATTGGAATCAAAACATCATAATATCTAGAAGACATGATATAAACAAAATTTTTTGATATAAGTAATTGAGCTGAGAGGCTCATTCTACAACCTAATATGAGGGGATGTGTAAGTTTGTCTGTCCATCCATGCCCCTTTAAAATTAAAAATTATGTTCTAAATAGAAAAATATTGTCCACTATAATTAAACAAAAATGAATATGTTGTAAATTGATTAGAAGCAAAAAAATGTGTGAATCAAATGTTTAAATCTTATACTTTTCAAAAATATTTCAACAAAAGATTTAAATAAACTATTTGAAGATCTATGTTAACTAATCCATGTAGATATCAATTTCATGTTCCATATATAGGAAAAAAAAAAGCTTTTATGGTTAAAATTTTTAATTGGTCATATATATACTCTGTTTAGCATTCAAAAATACAATTTAAATAATGACAAATAACACATTGTATTTTGTAGTCTAAAAAAGTTTGCATATGAAGAAATTTGATCCTTCTTGGTTCGTACTTAAGATGATCTATCCTGGTAGCTTATAAATCGATGTTAGATCTCTACTTAACATTGATATATTTGATCCTTCTCGATTTATGTTGTGTTTTTTTTTTTTTTTTAATCTATTATATACAAAAACAGAGTACACTTACAATCAAACTGACAAAAAGAACCAGCTGCCTGGAGGTAATGGTAGCGTGGAACAGCAGCTTTCGCAGTTTAAGAGGACGAAACAAACCATTAGTCTTTCCCATGCAGGGGCTAGAGGAATCAAAAAGACCATTCCCGCGCAGGGGAGTTCAAAAACATTTTGACACAGAGCAGTATCCATCCATGTGTAAAAAACCAGACCCTGAACACAGACAAACGCTCTACAACATTGACACATTGACACATTGACAAATTGACACAGCCAAAAAACGGAATAGACAAAATCCCTCCCTAATGGGCCACGTAACCTGAGAAGGAGCCGCAGTTAATCTTCAGGAACCTCCTCCACTATCCTGCACCAGCGGTATTCCTCCATGTCCTGTGCTTGGACCTCCTCAACTGCAGTCGTGACAGGCTCCATCTTGACGTCCTCCTTCTGGCTGGATGGTCTTTCCGCCACCTTCACGGGATCTGCAGAGGGCGTCTCCATAGCTCTCGTGGTATCAACTAGTGGTGTCATCTCCCTTTGAGCACTGGAATCGCCCTCTTCTTGGGCCTCCTCAATGAAAAGCACCGAAACATGGGCGTTGATCCGGTGGTGGTTCAGAGAGGTATTGAGAGTGAAAACTGCTGAGCCAAAGGAGGGCGAGGAAGAGGACCCAGGAGAGTTGGCTTCCAGAAATTGGCTAGGCCTAAGAAAACTTGCTTCTTCGGCATGAGGGAAATGGCAGAGGCAATGGCAATGGTGGGAGGTCTCTGCATCGACTGAAGGGCGCGAGGAGCCGCCACGGGTGGTGACTCGATCGTTGAGCATTCGCTGTCAAGGCCGAACCATAATTACAGAGCTGGACAGAGCCGAATTGGAATTCAGAATACAAAGTGAATCAAACGCAGGCGGTGGAGTGGACCTAACAGACGGGTGAGGATCCTGTAGGAGATTCATATACCCAACAGACGGACAGAGGCTGGGAATGACCTGAGAATTCAGAATTGAGGGAATGGCCTGAGAATTCGGGCCAGGGCTCAACCCCAACAGCGCCAGAGGTAGCAGTAGAACCCCGAGCCAAGCCTGAATTAACATGGTAAATCCAATGCTGCAGCCGTTAATATTGCACCTGCCCTTACCTCGAAGCGCTCCCACCATTACTATGGCATTCATGGGGGCCGAGGAGCCGAGCCCTGTTTCGCAGGCAGAGTTGGACGGAGCGTTAATGCTCCTCTGCTGCAGTCTTTTGTTTCTGAACTTGCGCCATCGAGAATGTCCCTTCCCCCATGTGGACACAGCGCTTCTGCGCATGGCGGGCAGGTGGCCATCACTGCTCGCCCGTCCCATCACTTTACTTTCAGCCTTAAGCAGCCGCATCCAGGGCCTTCTCGATTTATGTTAAATCCGTACTTAAAATAATATATACTAATAACTTATAAATTATCTATACTAATAACTTATAAATTGATGTTAAATCCATATTTAAAATAAATCTATACTTATAGATTATAAATCGATACCTCTAAACTAGATCTTACTTCAGGTAGATCTATACTCTAGCTTATAACTCGTTTTGGTGTGTCACATTATACCCATCGAATCATTCATTACCCTCACAACGAAAAAGACATTTACGATTGAGAAGAGGAACAGTGAGACTCGTCGGAGTGTCAAAACATGGAATCAGGAAAGTGCAAAAGGGCAGGGCACCTAAATAAAAGCCAGAAGCCTCTGATTCTCTGAAGTAAAGCACAGCAAAGGAATAAGTTCTAGGATCGAAATCTGTGGACACCTTGAAGAGTCGGTGGTCATGGCGGGTCTTTCGCTAATGTGTGGGGACTGCGGGCACCAGCTAAGAAGCGTACAGGAAGCCCAAGAGCATGCGGAACTAACTGGCCACGCCAATTTTTCTGAATCGACTGAAGCTGTTAGTATTTCATCGAAATTGAAACCCTAGAGAAAATTAAAATGACGCTCATAGGACCGTAGGTTTAACAGATCTGACATATGTATGTCGCTCTCAGGTGCTTAATCTGGTGTGCACTGCCTGCGGGAAGCCCTGCCGCTCCAAAACCGTATGATCTCGTTAACTGAAAATCCTTTAATTGTCTTGAAGTCATTTACTGTGCGTTTAAACTGTGAAATTAGATTGAATTTCGGTTTTGCAGACATGATTCAATTTTCGTTATGCAGACATTGCGCTGTAACTATTCAAATTTACCATTCGAAAACGCTATTCAAATATACTTTAACGTTATAATTTCGAAATGTAGCTCTGAACCTCGAGTTTTGAAACATGGAAATAAAGACACTCTCACAGACTGTGATCTAAAGGTTGAAATTCTAACTGTCCATGGGTGGGGAATAGGTTTACTAGTGAGGTTGATGGAGTAACAAGTCATTTACCAGGGTTCCATTCTTGCTGTTGTCTACCCCACACAAATGACATGTGAAATATAGGCGAGGCTTGGTGCAAGTCCCAGGTGAATTTGGTGTTATACATAACCCTCATGCTCGGCGCGAAGGAAAATAAAATCTTTGTTTGTGTTGTGCAACTCTCCCTCACAGGGGGCGTGTCCAAAAGCAATTTCTAATAAGCAAAAAACTTGCTTTCTAACAGATTATGTAAAGGTTAAAGCTTACCGTTCTTGGCATCATTATTATTTTATCCTAGGTAAAATTTTGCAAATAGTGCATCAGGTAAATCGGTTGGCACTTACTGTCTAAATCTAGTATCAAGATGACTGTACGCTGTCCTAATGATTAAAGGTCGTGTACAAGATAACTTTACCCCGTCCTAATGCTTAAAGGTCGTGTTCATGCGTGGAGGAGATTTGACATCTTTGGTATAAAGCTTATGGGATTTCTTCTCTTTTCGTTGATGTATTACAGGAGACTGACTTGCATACTAAGAGAACAGGCCACAGCGAGTTCACGGATAAAACTGAGGAGGCTGCGAAGCCCATTGATTTAGAGGCTAAAAGCGAACCCTTGCCTAGCTCATCTGAACCTGTAGCTGGAGAGGATATCGTCGTGTCTGAAGGTGAGATTATGCCTTGACGATTTTTTGGGTGCTGAAGCCTGTGATGCGCTCCTAGGAAGTACAAGGCAATTGGGTTCCTGTTCTAGAATCTGGTGGATTTGTAAATACTAAATAGTGTTACAGTGTTCGAAATGTTAGGTTTATTAGAAACTATGCTAATTGAATTAGTGTCTAGCAAGTGATGCATTCTGCAGAAGCTAAAATGATGCATCTCGGTGTTAATTCTACTAGAATGTTTGTAAAGGATTCATTTACGATAAAAAACAATATAATGCAACACCATGGTCATTCGGATAATCCATCTCCAGGCAATATGAACTATACACCATTTTACTAGGTTGTTTTTAAATGATACAATTACAAGGAGCTTGGATAATAATTAATAGGTGGTGAAAACCACCTAGAGCTGCTGGAAAAAATCTGATTTGTTTTTTTTTTCTTCACGATTTAGGCTTTTATGCCATGATTCCTAATATTCTTCCCGGTGTTGGTTTAGGTATGGAGATGGTGGTTCCAGATGTCAACAAAGAGTTATTGGCAGAACTTGAGGCGATGGGATTTCCCACAGCCCGTGCAACTCGTGCACTTCATTTTACAGGTAAGCAAGATGGATTTTATGCAGAAATGATGCCCGACAAAATGAGTTCTGATGTTATAATCGTAGGTTCATGATCCTCTTCTTTGTGTGGAGTACTTCTGGAGATCATGTAAATTGAGGCAGGTGGTTTAAAATTTGGTACCCATTTTAGCAATAAATTCTAGCTTGTTTTCCTTCGAAGGCAGCCTTTCAATAATTAGGTACTTCAATAATAAGTAGGTTTTACATTAACTGTCAATATCAAAATAACACATGATAATTAAAGTGTTGTAGTATGCTTCATTTAACAAATGGTACACGTACTAAAAACTATGTAGCCAAAAGGCATGATGCTACAATTTCTCTATTTGTACTTATTAACAATAGCTCGACTTTACTTGAACTTCAGTTGCGTTGCAGTATGGCTTGATTTTGAGTAATCTACTCCCCACAAGTCTTATTTCTTGTGGGTGTGAACTTGGTAATCTTCTTTAGGCAATGTAATAGTCAAGTTTGGTGATCATTTTTGTTTGTGGGAAGGCTTGGAGTTCTCTTATAGACTGCATTGAGAACCAAGAGTCTAAATAGTGGGTCTGAAAAAGCTTATCTTATAAGTTGCAACTTTATTTCTAATGGGAAGCTTGCATTCACTGAGAGAGAAAATAATGACAACCTAAAGCTGATAAGGTGAAATCCTTATAACAACATTCATCTGATTGTTTAGAAATGTAGCTAGAGCAGGAACTTTTTGCATATGTTCAGTGTGAATGTGTAGAAAGTTGTTTCAGACATTTCTTTGGTGACCACTTAGGAGAAGGGGGAAATAATTCTATCTTGTAATATTACTTAAAAAATAGAAGAGAAGTGAAAGCCTAATGTTTTCAAGTCAGTTTAGTCTTAAGAATCTAAATGGATGTTGTAGAACATTAGTGACTTAGATTAGGATTTAATCTTTTCAAGATTCTACATCTCATGATTGAGATAGGTGGCAGTTGGGATTGGAGTGATTAGTTCCATGTTACTTGGGAGCGGCAGCGAAAGCGGGGAGCGGGAGCGACATTTTCAGAAGCTCTTGGTTTGGAAGCGAATCCTAGAGCGT
>APFE031047647.1:0-63900 GCA_000404065.3 Pinus taeda | reverse complement strand
TTTTTTTTTTTTGTTGTTGTTGTTGTTGTTTTGTTGTTGTTGTTGTTGTTGTTGTTGTTTTCAGTTGTTGAATGTATGGATATGGGAAAGGGCATTTAACTATATGGGAGAAATAAGGTGAAACTGAAAACCGGGGTGGGAAATGAGATATTTCTACAGGAATTGCTTGCACCCTCTTCCATCCTTGAATTGCAATTGCCTCATCGAATTGTAAGCTACTCCCATTGCGATAAGATCTAGACCCATTCTTGTACATAAGTGGCATTCTCTAATGCCATAATCCAACTAAAGCTTCATACGTAGATTTGCATATCGTTGAAGCTACGAACCCTCCATTGTCTTTTCAAACCACTCCCTTTCTCAATGTCATTGCTCTTCCTAACTCTACCACTCCATATCTTGATTTGTTGTTAATGATTACAAATTTTTCCCAACATGCTCTCTTTGTTTTTTTACCTGGAATTGTTAGATAGAATACCGAATTGCCACCATAATTTTGGATAGTGGGAGTAAAAAAATAAAATCTCATCCCATGACTTTGTCACATGCCTCCAGTTACCCACTATTGATCATCCAAGTCAATATCATTTTGCCTATGTATAATAGGATGGACCTTGGTTGTTGGTTAATAAATGTTGTGCTCTTAATTTTGTTATTGGGCCTTTTTGTGACGGTGTCAAGTGTGACATTTTAGCCCTCGATTGTGTTGACCTCCTCCTAAGGATTCCATACCAAAACCAGTGTCATGTTTTGTATGATGTTCATCATAATTCTTACAAACTCTTTAAAGACAACAAAACTTGCCAGATTACATCTTTTGTGGCACTGCGCTTTCGATCTTCTTTGATGATGTTGTTGTCTCTCTTATTGGTTTGCCTTGTCAAATCCAATAACCATTCCCACCTGTTGTCATCCACTATGTAGCCTTTGCTACATGAATTTGTTGATGCATTTCTCCCTCTTGAGAGTTTTCCTCTTATATGCTCAATCTTTCCATTGACCTATTGCCCGGGGCTTCTCTTCCTGATAATCTTACTTATTGTCTTATTCTTGTGATGTTGAAATCACACATTGACTTCAAACGCTTTTGGAACCTGGTCATATTCAACGTAACTTCTTTCCTTATGGTTTCCCAATCTTCATCATTCCCAAAAAGGAGACCAATGTTTGGTGCTTTGTGATACTGATTACCATGCTCTTAACCTAAGTCACCTAGTTCGTGTTCGTGTTTGAGTTTGATGACCTTAAAGCTCGATAAATGCTCGACAATTAAAATTTTAGTGTTAAAATTCAACATTAAGTTCGACATATTACAAAATAAAAAAATTAAAAATGTATGTAATGAAATATAATACTTCCATTAAACATATATGATAGAAATAAAAACAAAAATAGTTCATGTTCAGGCGGGATGAGGGTTGACTAGTTACTAGAGAGTAGAGTGCTTGTCTTCAATGAGAATGCACGATGGACACTGTCAGACCAAGCGCAAAGATGAAGTTTAAAACACGATTTGCTAGTTAAACACTTGGAGGATTGGAGCTTGTGGCTGTAGGCTATAGCTTATATGTCTTGGTTTGTCAAAGTCTCTAAGCTGTACGTTGTAGTTCATGTGGTATGGAGTCGGCAAGTTGGTCGAGGTGAAGGTCATGAAATTGCAGTGCACACTGTGGAGGTGGTAGTTGGGTTCAATTAGCACACAATGAAGGTGGGTGGGACGATTTAGTTTTTAGGGTTTCAATTTTATGGGTTCACCCCTTTATTTAAAAAAAAATTAATTTGTTGGTTGAACTCAGTCAAACCTCAAAACATTTCATTTGTTTTTTCAACGTTTGAGTAAGGATCGCTATTCTCTGCCATGAATTAATGACCTTCTTGACCATCTAAAGGGTGTCAAGTTTTACAAAGATGGAAATGACTGTGGACTATAACCAAATGCACATGAATCCCAAGAACACTTGGAAATCAACATTCATTACATAGTTTGGCTTATATGAATGGTTCATTATGCCTTTTGGGTTCACCAATGCTCTTGCTACATTTATGAGGTCACCGTCAATTAATGATATTTTTTGTCCCTACCCGGGTTGTTTTATGGTGATATATTTGGATGGTGTTCTAACCTTTAGCTAGAGTTTGGAAGAGCACCAAAACATGTGTGCTTAGGGCTAGAACTGCTACACACTGACAAATTGCAAGTAAAACAAAGAGAGCCATTTTTGGGCAAACGTCCTTTCAATATCTAGTTTTTGTCTTTGATCAAGTAGGGCTAATGATTTCATGTTGATCGTGCTAATTCACGAGTCTCCACTACTATAGCAGCTTAGAAGAGTTTTTTGGGTAGCTCGAAGTTTTATTGCCGGTTCATTTCTCACTTCTCTTACATAGCATACCCTCTACATCAACTTTTTAATTCGACCACCTTCGCTTGGTTGAAGTCTACAATAGAGAATTTTAGAATTTAAAGGAGGCCTTGATTTTATTGAATATTCTGCACCTTATTTGTTGAAAATATTAGCAAGAGAAGGGTTCCTTGATTTGTGATTTAATCATAGGAGCCATAGTGAGTTCCTTCTAGTGCATGATTCAAGTTCCTAAAAATTAGGATATTTGCTATAAATTAGGACGAGTTCCTATAATTTAGGAATCAATCCCTAAAAATTAGGATGAGTTAGATTGCAGTTAACTGATGTGTTGAAATTAAAGTCGAGTTCATGATTTTCTAGTGTGAGTTGATTGAGGAAAAGCATGAGTGATTGAGTTTCAAGTGGTTGACTTGAAATAGGATGAGTTGCATGATTAGTTAACTCATGCTAATTCATCAATCACAAAAGCACTTTCCTTAATTAGAAAATTCACTAATTTTAGCCATCTGAACCCCTTTAAAAGGAGCGAAGGCACAAGCTTATTCATTGTTTTGGCGAGCACGAGTTGGTGAGGCCAAGCAATAGGAAGCACAAGTTTGTGCATGGAGCTTGTGAGAGGAAAGGTTGTGCAAGAGAGGCTTGTGCACAGGTTGATAGAGGGCAACGGAGATTAGCTGTCTTGCAAAAGATCAAGTAGGAAAGACAAGTGTGTCTTTCAGATTGAAACAATTGTATTTTGCAAGAGATCAATTGCTTAGTTTTTGCTATCAATAAAATTCCCAGTTGGGTTCCCTAGTTAAAAAAAATTGTCTCGAATTGTGTGACTGTGTTCTAGTTTTTGTTCCTAATTCTGTTGCAAATTGAGTAGAAATTCTGTGTTAGTAAGAAAAGAAAGTGTTTTTTAGATTCTTCTTATCAACAAATCAAAATCTCATGGAAATTCTACATGGTATCAGAGTTGGTTGAGGAAGAGGGCTTAGTATTCAGCCCTAGTCTACTGTTGAAGGACATTCTATAGTGAAGGTGGGCAACCTTCGTGCCCTTGATTTGTTTTCATCATAACAATAAAGGAAGGCAGAAGTGGGCAACCAAAGAGTTGTTCACAAACGGAGTTGTGAACAGCTAAAAGAAGTTCCTATGTGTTGCATCCTTGATGGACAAAGGAGCAGCTAGAGGGCAGACTGTTTGGGCCAATGCTTAGTGACACAAAAGGAACTGTGATCATTGATAGTGGCAGATTATGGGCTCGCAGAACATGGTGGGAAAGAACAAGTCTTCAAAGCAGGTTTCACAGAAGAAAGCAAGGAAGCCTTCTAGTTCAGAGGGAGCAGCTGCAGCAGCGGAGAACTCGGTATAGTTGAAGACAGATCCAGGTGGACGAGGTTCTTCTAGGAACACCTTCCTCGCTAAGAGGGAGTGTTGAAAATATTAGCGAGAGAAGGGTTCCTTGATTTGTGCCTTAATCATAGGAGCCAGAACGAGTTCCTTCCTGTGCATGCACGAGTTCCTAAAAATTAGGAGATTCACTATAAATTAGGACAAGTTCCTATAATTTAGGAATCAGTCCCTAAAAATTAGGACGAGTTAGATTGAAGTTAACTAATGTGTTGAAATTGAAAGTCGAGTTCTTGATTTTCTAGTGAGCTGATTGAGGAAAAGTGTTAATTTTAGGTATGTTCTATGCTTAGAGCAATTTATTTCAGTTTTCATAGTTAGCTCAACATCTTTTCCAGATTAGCAATCACATCAGCATAATAGTAAATTGCAGATAGAACATAAACATAAATCGCAGGAGACAAGCCAAGACAACAGGACACAAGATGTGGCGCTAGCCAGGGACAAACTCCAATTCTTCTTATATGTTCTTCAATAGTTCAACAAAGAGAGAGAGAGATAGTACATATACAACAGAAGTCAACACTTTGACTTATCTAAATAGGAGCATAGATCATCTCTAAGAAGATGATACATGAGGTAGCTGAACTCAGTTGAAGACATGTTGCTTCAACTAATTCTCCAAGGCGACTCCATCACCATGCTGCACCTCATCATCATGCTGCACCATGCTGCACCCATAATCACTATGCTGCATTTCATCATGCTTCACTAATCATGACTGTACCCATCACTCCATTGCATCTCCTTATGCTGCACTATGTTGAGCTCTTCATTGCACTATGCTGCACCCAAATGCATGCTGCAATACCTCATCATCATGCTGCTGCTATATGCCCATCATTACCATGCTGCCCCATTGCTACACCACACTATGTCCAGCAACACTGAGCTACACCATGCTGCACCATCACTACTATTGTGTGCACTATGCTGCACTGTACATCATCTACCCATTGCTGCTCCTATGTGCACTATGCTGCACTGAACATCATGTATCCATTGCTGCTCCTATGTGCACTATGCTGCACTGTACATCATGTTATGCTGTCTATAATGTTACAACATTCATCATAAGACTCGGATCTATCATTCATGACTGCGATTCAATCCAAACAACAGATAGAGCATCCTTATTTAGAACATCGTTAAGAATAGCTGAAGGTGTGGCTTCTTTATCTCAACGTTTAAGTGTGAGAGCATTCCTTCCATGACAGTAAGGATATTCCTTTCATGACTGCGTATAGGATGAGGGCTTTTCCTTTCATGACAGCAAGGGCATTCCATGTGTAGAGCACTTCTTCTAAGACAGCGTTTAGGTGCCATCTCCATTAGGCAACGTAGCAACTAAGTTTAGGGCATCTCTTCTCCTTAGACCTGCGGCTAGGGCCTGCCTTCATTTCCATGGCTGCATATTAGGTGATGGCTGTCTTCCTTGACAGGGTAGAGGATTAGGGCTGTCTTCTTCACAATATGACTGCGTCTTCCTTGACAGCATATTGGATTAGGGCTGTCTTCTTCACAATATGACTGCGTCTTAGATCTAGGTCATGCGTAGAGCTGCTAGGGCATCATCTAGGACTGCGTTTAGAGCATCCTTTAGGACATCGTTTATCCCTTAGAGATTTTTCTTTCCACTAAAACCCAAAACAAGTGGAGAAGAAGAAATCTCAAGAGAGTTGTGTGTACAAATGACTTGCAAAGCACTTGTATTTATACCAAAACGTGGAGCACAAGTTGGGGCAGTTTAGTTGCTGGCCGACCTTGACGAATTGTTCCATAACACAAATAAATTCATATCTCCATGAATACTTATTGGAATCGGATGATCTTTAGATCAATCCTACAACTCTCGATGAGAGGAGTCCAAGAAAAATATCAGCTGCCATAAATAAGATGACCCATATGGAGTTTGGCCCTAGTTGCCAATTTTAACAAAAAGCATGAGTGATTGACTTGAAATATGACAATTTGCATGAGTAGTCTAACTCATGCTAACTCATTAATCACAAAAGCACTTTCCTTAATTAGAAAATTCACTAATTTTAGCCATCTGAATTGCTTTAAAAGGAGCGAAGGCACAAGCTTATTCATTGTTTTGGTGAGCACGAGTTGGTGAGACCAAGCCATAGGAAGCACAAGTTTGTGCCTGGAGCTTGTGAGAGGAAGAGTGTGCAAGAGAAGCTTGTGCATAGGTTGATAGAGGGCAGCAGATATCCGCAGTCTTGCAAAGGTTTCAAGCTTAGATCAAGCAGGAAAGACAAGTGTGTCTTTCAGATTGAAATATTTGTATTTTGTAAGAGATCAATTGCTAAGTTTTTGCTATCAATAAAATTCTCATCAAGCAGAGGGTTTTGCTAGTTGGGTTTCCTAGTAAATTGTCTTGAATTGTGTGACTGTGTTCTAGTTTCTATTCCTAATTCTGCTGCACATTGAGTAGAGAAATTCCGTGTTTGTAAGAAAAGAAAGTGTTTTTCAGATTGTTCTTATGAGCAGATCAGAGTTTTACATTATTGATCTCCAACATCTATTTGATCTCCGACATCTATTTGAGATAGAAATGGATGCTTCTCACTTTACTATAGGAGCTCTACTAAAACATGGAGGCCACCTTGTTGCCTATCTCCCAAAAATACTGTACAAAGCTAAGCTCAACGACATCATACATGATAGAGTTTTACACTCTTATGCAAGCTTTACATCATGGAAACTATTTTCATATTGATCTCCAACATCTATTTGAGATAGAAATGGATGCTTCTCACTTTACTATAGGAGCTCTACTAAAACATGGAGGCCACCTTGTTGTCTATCCCCCAAAAATACTGTACAAAGCTAAGCTCAACGACATCATACATGATAGAGTTTTACACTCTTGTGCAAGCTTTACATCATGGAAACTATTTTCATATTGATCTTCACCCTTTGAGTTTCATGAGTTCTCAGACTAAGATTAAAGAGCAGTGCCATCTTAGATGGGTGTCCAACATACGATAGTTCCGTCTGTGATCAAATACAAAAAGGGTAGCTTCAATTGAGTGTCACATATGAAAAAGAGTTTTACCCTCTTGAAGCTTTAAAGCAGCGGTGTCATTACATTTTGGAATCTATTCTTCATATTGATCATCACACTTTGATTTTCATCAATTCTCATATTCAGATTCAAGAGCAACACCATCTCAAATGGGTGTCCTACATACAATGGTTCCATTTGGTGACCAGTTACAAAAAGGGCAGCTCCAACTGAGTGGTTGATATGTTGAGTTGGCCTCCTTGTCAGGTATTCTTACCATGTAAATCTGTGTCCACAAACCTGCATGACACTTTTAGACAATCAATCTTGTCACAATTGAAGGTCTCTTTTTGGACTGGTGCTTTCCAGTCTTAGGCTGGTGTCCCTAAATGATGTATGCTGTTATTCAATTAATATTCCCGCATAAAAATTCAATTTGATTAGCAGACAACAAAAGTTCACTTTTGACTTGTTGATGAGCAATCAAAAGTAAATTGTTGAAATTAAATTTTTCATGGTTGAAATCAGATTTCTAAAAGTAATAGTAGCAACAATATTGAAAGTGATGCAAGAAACTAATGTGCGTGTCAAGTGAAGTAGTTCCAAACAAGTGCACTTAAATATACTATCATACTTAATAAAAAATTATACAATGGCCTTCAATACATTCGAAGAGTTAGAATCAAACATAATTGAATAAAATCATAGATTAGCCAAGAAGTTGGTTGCACCATAATGAGTAATGGGTGATGGGCTCCCATGAATTTGTTCACTTTCTGTGGGGGTAGTGGTGTAAGAGACCAGAGCATGGAAAAGTGAGATATCTGCTGCTACCAAAGCATCTAAGAAAAAAATGTCCAACCCTTGTACTGCTGCTTTGAAATGCCTATATCCTTTCCTCCTTCAAGACCTAATTGACCTTCTTGTCCAAGGAAAGAAAGAAGGTCAAGAAAGGCCAAAAAATCTATGTGCACTGTTAGCTTTCCTGGCTTTGAAATGGTTTGGCTCTCTTTGGTTTGATTTTGTGCTGTTTACCCTTTCTCTACTAATTTTTTGTCTTTCTTTGTAGCAAACTTTAAGACTTTTCTTGTTGTTCTTTAGGAAACTTTTTCACTGCTCATTCATTACCCAAACAATTGCCTTTTCCTCTTAATTTGAGCCTTTTCTTTCCATGATGAATGCTGGCCAAAAGATGTTTCCACTCTTCGATTAGCTTTTGTCTTTATTAACATTGCTTTCATTCAGATTGGAACTCTCAGCACAGCTAGTGCTTTAATGAGAATAAAGTTGGAAATATTGCTTTAAGTGCTTGTCCATTCATAAAGTGGTTCATTGAATCTGATCTCTTTGGATGAGAAATTGACCTACTGTTTTGTCTATTTATTGTTTAATACATCTCCTCTTTCCTTTGTTTTGGGCACAACTCTCCATCCCAAATTCTCCATAGGGGCAATGATTCCTCCATTTTGCTTTCTCTTCAGACTGACATTTTATGAGGCCTGTAGCAAGTAACTTCTCAACGCTGATTTGAGTAGTATATGAAAAGTAATTTTTTTAATTATTTGCATAGGATAGTAGGCATCATTTTCATGCATACATCTCTAGATATAATGATGTTTTGAATTTATTTTCATAGGCCTTTGGTACGCCGTTGTCTTTGATGTTGAATATGAGCCCAGAAGAGCCTTCTCCATGCACTTTGCTTCACGATTGACTTTGATTCATATCACCTTTTTTGATCAGTGGATAAAATTTTAAGTGCATTCTCATGTTAAAGGGGTAAGGTTCAAGCCTTTTCCTTATGCTGGTTGACAAAATATGTGAGCACTTATTTGCTGCTACAGGAGTACCTTCACACTGCCTGAAATGAGTGTGTAATTACCAGGTTTATGTTGAATGGCATTAGAAAGCAATGGTTCTGCTTAGTCTATGATGCTTAGACTAGCAGATGGACCCACAGATTTCCGCTATTGCAGATTTTATTGATTTCCTATTTATTGACTTAGGAAAAATTTATTTTTCCAAAGTAAAATTATAATTTGATCTCAGCCTTAATTTAAAGTATTCTCAGCCTTTGTGAGTGCTAGGTGGGGCCCAGGTTGAGTTATAAAGAGGAGATAAGGCAGCTGGTGGACAGATCAATTTGGGGTGTCAGAATTGTGTGTGTTCTTTGCAACAATTACAGCCAGTGTATTCAGAGATTAAGGCACTCAGACCAGTGCAGAGAGGGCAAGGAAAAGAGGCCATTCGGCCCTCAGATTTTCCAGCCAAGCATTTCCTTAAGCCAGGCTGAGTTTAGCTGCACAGAAGGCCGTACGGATTCCATACAGCGTGTACAACTTTCATACAATGCGCAGGAAGGGCAGGCCGAGAGGGCAAGGCATAGTCCAGTTTGGGCGTTGAGGGGTTTTCAGAGGTTGCTGAGTGAAAGGGAAGTTTTCTTCCTCATCATTGTAATTTTTTGAACAGAGCAATTGTTGAAGAAGAAATAATGAACACACACATTGCAGGTTTTCCCCAGTTTCAGTTTCTTTCATTTCTGCAAATTCGCTAAATTAGTTGCTGGGTATTAAAAAATGAACATGGTATCAGAGCCCAGGCTTTGATTGAAAATCATACACAAGTGTTTAGTTCCTCAGAAGCAGGTTAAAGGTAGCAAAGGCACAGTTTACTGGTCAGGACCAGCGCTAGGGTTTTCCTAAAAGAGCTCAATGCTAGGATTTTTTTGAGCAGTTCGAACAAGAGCATGGCCTACTTGGGGTTGAGGTTTGAGGACCGCTTTGATGGGGCCTCAAATTTATGTACTTCGACGGAGAGTATAGTGTAGTGCTGGAGGAGCAAGGCGTTTAGGAGTTTGTGGACAGTCCACCAGCCCCACCAGTTGACCCTCAACATTTGGCTTAGCACAGCAAGAAAGATGCGAAAGCCAGAAGAATTATCATTGAGGGAGTCAAGGACCACACAATACCTCACCTGTCTAGGAAGAAGACCGCTCAGGTCATGTGGGCAGCCATCATAGGCTTGTACCAGGCTTTGAGTGAGGCGAGAAAGCTGGTACTCAGGGACAAACTCAAAAACATTAGGATGGTGAAGTATGAGTCCGTGGTCTCATACCTTATCGGGTTCAATTAAGTGAGGGATGAGCTAGTTTGAGTTGGGGAGACAATCTCAGACAAAGACCTTGTCAGTTTTGCGCTGTTGGGTTTTTCCGAGTCATGGGAAAACCTCACTGATGCAGTGAGTGGCAGAGAAAAGCTTCTAGATTGGGAGCGGCTATGGGGTGACTATGTCCAAGAGGAGATCTAGAGGTAGGCTGAAGCTAGGTTTCACGTAAAGACAGAGGAAGAGGAGAACTTTTCCCTAGCTAGCAAAGTGGGCAAGGTCGAGGGCAAGAAAGGCACAGGAGGGGCTGAGTCCAACTCTAGAGGCGAGAAGAAGAAGATCTCAACCAGATAAAGTGCTTCTCATGCCACTGGTTTGGGCACTACTCCACCAAGTGCCCAAATGGGAAGAAGGGGTTCAAGGACCATGTAGCAACATTTGCAGAGGTAGACGAGTTCTTCTCACTTTGAGAAGGAGTTCTCACTTATAGCTTGCATGGAAAGCTCAGTGGATAGCAACGTGTGGTATATTGACAATGGAGATTCTTGTCATATGATTAGGAACAAGGAATATTTCAGCTATTTGATCGAGAAAGACATGCAGTTCCACATAGAGCTGGTAGTTGATGGTAAGTACCTAATCAAGGGTGTGGGTATTGTCAAGTTTGAGAGGGAGTTTGGGAACCCTCAAAACTTCAGAGATGTCCTCTACGTCTCAAGATTGAAGAAAAATCTTGTTTTAGTCTTAGCCCTAGAAGATAAGGGTTATGAGGTTATCTTCAATAGAGGAAAGGCCTTCATAAAGCTTTCCAGCTCTAGAGTAGCCAAACAGATTAGAGTTAGGCTGAAGAACCTCTACAGGCTTAAGTTTGAGATAGTCTTGGCCTTGAGCAGGGCTGTAACCTTAGGGATCTTTGGCAGAAGCGTATGGGTCACTTACACCATGAAGCACTAAAGATTCTCAAGAGATAGCCACAAGACTGCCACAGTGAAGCGTTGACCAACGTGGCATGTGCAAGGGTTGCACACTTGGCAAGTATGCCAAGACATTTTTCCCCAGCAGAGACAATAGGACCATGAGTATCTTGGAGTTGGTTCATTCTGCGAACCATTTTCTTCTCCATCCCTTATTGGATATAGATACTATGTCACCTTCATTGAGGGCCACTCGAGAAAGACTTGGATCTTCTTCCTAAAAAAGAAAGACGAAGTCTTCTTAAAGTTTGTGGAGTTCAAAGCCTTGGTGGAGAACCATAGAGGGAAAAAGATCAAGGCACTGAGGTTAGACAACAGTGGAGAGTATATCTCTAAAACCTTCAGGGACTTATGTGTCAAGGAGGGCTTCAGGAGGTAGCTCACCACACCCTATAACCCTCAACAGAATAGGGTGGTTGAGCGCAAGAACCGAAGCATTGTTGGAGCGGCCAAGGCCATGTCGCATGGCCAGGGATTGCCCATGTTCCTTTGGGTAGAGGCATGTAACACTGCAGTCTTTCTGCAGAACAAGAGTCCACACAGGGTGCTAGGGAGAGTCACACTAGAGGAGGCTTTCACAGGCAAGAAGCTTGACATATCTCACTTATTGATTTTTGGCAGTCTTGTTTATTGCCATCTGCCTTTTGAGAACTGGAAGAAGCTGGAGCCCACGACAAAGAAGGGCATTTTGGTAGGCTACAACGAGATATCTAAGGAATATAGGGTGTATGTCCCAACACTTAGGAAGACCAGGATTAGGCATGACGTGAGGTTTAAGGAGGAAAGGGCTCTCAGGAAGTCCTTGGAGCATGAGCAAGCTGCAACATAGGAGGAGCAACAACAAACTCCCAAGCAGGAGGCTTAACCAGCTCTGCAGATTCAGTCACAACTAGTTGTTGGGAAGGCTGAGCAACATGCGGATGAGGAGAAAGCATAGGACCAGGACGAAAGAGTAGAGTGAGTGAAGCCCACTTGGCTAGAGACCCCTAGCACATGGAGAAGACGAGCCAAGTGGGTAGATTACTTGATCAGGGAGGCTCAGGAGAGAGTTGGAGCCCCTAACTCCACATTTAGACAGAGTAGATAGCCATAGAGGTATATGGGGTGCATGGCACTGATAATTGAGTTATTAGACTCAGAGCCTTCTTGTTACAAGGAGGCAACCTCTTAGCAGGTATGGCGAGATGCCATGGTCGAGTAGTATTCCTCCATCACGAAGAATGATGTCTGGGAGATAGTGCCAAGACAGGTTGGAAAATCAGTGGTTTGATTGTGCTGGATCTTTAAGATCAACCATGGAGCTGATGGGAGTGTGAAGAAGTATAAGGCCAAATTTGTGGCCCAAGGGTTCTCCCAGGTTGAGGGGATAGACTACGATGAGACGTTTGCACCTGTGGCCAAGTACTCGCCCATTAGGACCATATTGGTTGTTGCAGCATGGATAGGGTGGAAGGTCCACCAAATGTATGTAATGTCTGCTTCCTTAATGGAGTTGTTGAGGAAGAGATATATGTTGAGTAGCTTGAGGGGTTTGAGACTTCCAACAAAGACACACATGTATGCAGGCTGAAGAGAGCCCTATATGGGATCAAGCAGACATCGAGGGCAGGGTATGCTTGGATAAACAACTACCTTCTGGGATTATGCTTCACTAAGAGTGAACCAAACACCAACCTGTACTACATTGTGGTTGGAGGTCTTTCGTTCATTCTAGTGTTGTATGTAGATGGCCTGATATTGGTAGGAGCAGACAACTTGATCCAGGAATTTCATATGAAGGATTTAGGCTGATGCTTTATTTCCTTGGGCTGGAGGTATCGTAGGGTGATGGGGAGATCTTCTTGGGACAAGGCAAGTACACGCTAGAGATCTTGAGGAGGTTCCACTTGTAGGATTGCCGACCCATGACCATGCCTCTAGTCACAAACTGGAGGAAGGTGGATGTTACCAGAGTAGAGCAAGTTGATGCCACACTTTACCGACAACTTACAAGGTCGTTGATGTATTTGGTGAACACAACTTGACATTTGCTTCATAGTTAACCATATGAGCCAATTCATGGTTGAGCCTACCAAAGTGCATTGGGTTGCATGCTAAGCATGTGTTGAGGTATATCAGGGGCACGCCAGACTATGGGTTGTTGTACAGGGAAGTTGATGGAGTGAGGCTTCAGGGCTTCACAAATGCAGATTGGGCGGGGAGCTCTATAGATAGGAAGAACACTTCATGTTGCACCTTCAATGTTGGGTCAATGATTGTTTCTTGGTTCAATAGGAAGCAAAGATTAGTGGTGTTGAGCTCAGTTGAGGCCAAGTACATGGCTGCCAACTTAGCAGCGTGTGAGGCTATCTGGTTGAGGAAGCTACTTGTTGGGTTGTTCAATTAGGAGTTGGAACCCACAGTGGTTCACTGTGACAATTCGAGTTGCATTAAGCTCTCTAAAAGTCCAGTGTTTCATGATTGCTCCAAGCATATCGAGATCCGCTACCACCATATGAGAGATTGTGTTTAGATGGGTATAGTTAGACTTCAGTACGTACCTATAGAGGAACAAACAACACATATCTTGACTAAAGCACTATCTAGAGGGAGATTTGTTTACTTCAAGGATAAACTGGGCATAGTACTGTTAATTTTAGGTAACAATGGTACGTTCTATGCTTTAGAGCAATTTTACTTCAATTTCTTTATTAGCCCAATATCAATATCCAGTTTAGCAATCACATCAACATGATAGAAATGCAGATAGAACATAAACATAAACAGTAGAAGACAAGCCAAGACAAGAGGACACAAGATGTGGCACCAGCCAGGGACAAATCCCAATGTGGGGAAATCCTTGATCAATTCTTCTTATTTTCTTCAGTAGTTTAGCAGAGAGAGAGATAGTACAATTTACAAATATGATAATTTATTAGAGCAACAAAAAGCCTTAACTAGAAAAGTCAATGTTGGTCAACAGGGCAGATTCCTTCCTCAATTCAGCGTTGTCAAACCCAGTCAATTTCGGCCTCCAACAACAAGTCTAATCAGCCCAAAACAGTCAGAAAAATTCCAGTCAAAACTGGTCAATGAAAGACAACTCTACGACCAGCCCTAGTACAGTCAACACTGGTAAAAGGAGAGGTCAGATTGCCTCGGTTTTAGTGTCCAGATCTGCGGTTTGTTAGGACAGAGATACCTCACCCAAACCGAAGTCAAAACATGTCAACGCAGTCAAATAATCTCCCTGCAGCCCGATCAATGCTGGTCAACATAGTCAACAGAAATCTGTCCTCTTTTCCTTCGCACGTGTGAGAGAGAAGAATGCCCAGAAATGAGTACCCAATCACAAGAGGAGAGAGAGATGTGAGATGAGATGATGGTGAAAATGGCTTGAGGTCTCTTTTTATATGCAATGTTGAGGATGAGTTGGGGGTTTGAATGCCTATTTTGCTTGCTGGCCGACCTTAACAATTTGTCCATAATATAATTAAATTCATATCTTCATTTGTACATGTCGGAATTGGATGATCTTTAGATCAATCCTACACCTTTCGAAGAGAGGAATCCAAGAAAAATATCAGTTGTCATAAATGAGATGACCCGTGTGGAGTTTGTCCCTAGTTGCCAATTTTAACACTCCCTCTCAACTAGGGAGAACTCCATCTGCCAATATGTACTATATCTGACATCAATGCACTGCTCTGCACTGCTCTGCTTTGCTCTGCCAAACTATGAAGAAGAAGAAGTGATTGAGAATGTATCATACCATACTCTACTAATCCGAAGTCAGTCCCAAATAAAAGAGAGTGTCTCATACCACTCGTAGTGACCTGAAGTCAGTTCCAATCAAAAGAGAGTGTCTCATACCACTCTTACTGACCCGAAGTCAGTCCCAATTGATCCCAGATCAATATCGGTCATCTTAGCATAGGGAGTACGGTAGTACACGATGCGTCCATAGGTAGTACTATGGTCCCTATCCTCATTTCCCTACTCATTGGCCAGATGAGAGGTACTTCCCCTGAGTCCCAGACTGCATGGGTAGGATGTCTTAGCAGGAGAAGGATGAACCACTCATCCTTCCTACATGTCACCACGGGGTATCGCAGGGGAAGGCTTAACCACTCACCCTGTACACATCAAACCATTAGGGGAAGGCTGAACCACTCACCCTATGGTTGCTCATCGCTCCAAGAAGTACCTTAAGCCCCCCGGAGCTGCCAGAGCTCAATGTCCATATCATACAAGACTCTCATAAGAGGGTCTCTCCACGACTCCAAGTCATTCTTGGAAGGCCAGGAACTTGACCTTCCCTAGGGGCTTTGTCAGAATGTTGTCGACTTGCTCATCAGTCCCAATGTGATGGAGCCTTATTGCTCCTTGTTGTACCATATCCCGGATAAAGTGGTACCTAATATCTATATGCTTGGAGTGATCATGAAATATAGGATTCTCTGATAATCGAATCCCAATTTGGTTGTCACAGAGGATCACGGTGGTATCCAACATATGTCCAAACAACTCATTGAAGAACTTTCTCAATCAAACAACTTCACAGGAGGCCATACTAGTAGCTATGTATTCGGCCTCAACGGTGATCAAGGCAACCGATTTTTGCTTCCTGCTCATCCAGGATATCGAAGCAGAACCCAAAGAAAAACAACATCCAGATGTGCTCTTGTGATCCACCAAACTGCCAGCCTGATCAACATCAGAATAACCATGCAGCCTCACATCTTTGACAATGTATCTCAGTCCATGAGTGATTGTGCCCCAAAGATATCTCAGAAGATTCTTGGCACCAATCCAATTTTTGTGATGAGGCTCAACCATATATTGGCCCAATGTGTTAATTGCAAAACATCTGTCCGGACGGGAGTTCACCAAGAACATCAATGCTCTTATGAGTTGATAATACTCAGAAGCATTTCCCAATTCAGGTTCGGCAGCACTACCACATAACTTCTTAAAGTTAAGTTCCATCGGGGTAGTCACAGGCTTGTAGTTCACCATCCCAAATATTTCCAATATCTTCACAACATATTTTCCTTGAGATAGGAAAATTTCTCCTGGCTTTTGCCAGACCTCCAACCCTAGGAAGTAGTGCATCAGTCCTAGGTCCTTCATTTCAAATGCAGAAGCCAACTCCCTCTCACATTTGTGAATGAGAGGGTTTGCACCTATCAGAAAGAGGTCGTCTACATAAAGTACCAGTATGAGAGGTTTATCATTTTCAGCCTTAAAGTAAAGGTTCGGATCGACTTCACTTCTAGTGAATCTCAGCTTCATTAGATAGTTATCAATCCTCTCATACCAAGCTCGAGGTGCTTGCCTCAAACCATAGGGAGCTTTCTTCAACCTGCATACATGAGATTCCCGGTCATGAACCTCAAACCCCTTGGGTTGTTCGACATAGACTTCCTCTTTGATCGAACCATGCAAGAAATCGGTCTTGACATCCATCTGATGTAGGTTCCATCCTTGCGAGGCAACAAGGGCTATGATCAAGCGAATGGTGGTGTATCAGGCAACAACTGCAAATATCTCATCATAATTTACTCCTTCCTTTTGAGAGAAGCCTCGAGCAACAAAGCGAGCCTTGAACTATTCAGCACTTCCATCAACGCCACGCTTGATTTTGTAGAGCCACCTAGAGGTAACAACCGATTTGTCTTGGGGTCTAGGGACCACATCCCAGACATCATTCTTCATAATTGACTCATATTCTTCATTCATAGCATCCTTCCATACTTGTTGCTTCACGACTTCTTCAAATGATGAAGGCTCAATTTGAATGATAGTGCTTATGACGGTCAAGTATCCTTGATACTTGTTCGACTTTTTGCTTTCACAGAAAGTCCCTCTTGGTGCAATATGTCTCTCGACATCTTCGAGAGTCTCCCTAAGCCATGAGGGTCTCCTCTTGGAGTAGGAAGGTCAATAGGATCCATAGGTTCATCAATATCCGACATTGTTTCATCTTGTTTTGCACTTTGTTTTCCGGTGTCAGCGTCTTTGTCCTTCCTTGGGATAGGAAAGTTGTTGATCTTGCTGAGAGCTATATCTTTGTCAAAGGTGTAGTCATGACTTATCTCAACATTGCCGTTGACTAGCCACATAAATTATATAACCCTTAGAATTTTCACTATAGCCCACAAAGACTCCTTTCTTCCCAGATGCACCCAATTTGCTTCTTTTCTCTTTCGGCACATGAAAATATACGAGACTTTTGAAAATTTTAAAATGAGAGACATCAGGTTTCTTACCAGTGAACATTTCTTTAGGAGTCTTGGAGTCCAATGCTTGATGAGGGCGTCGATTTTGAACATACATGGCGGTATTTGCAGCTTCAGCCTATTGGAACTTTGGAAGCCCTTGATCATGAAGCATGGCATGAACAACTTCTACAATAGTGCGATTCTTCCTTTCAGCCACACCATTTTGCTCAGGGTGTATGGTGCTGTAGTCTCCCTCTTAATGCCAGCTTCTCTGCAATAATCATGGAATTCATTGGATTCGTACTCGGTCCCATTATCAATCTTCAATATCTTGATTCTCTTCTCAGATTGGTTTTCGATCAAGGCTTTGAAGTGACGGAACCAGGTGAACACTTCATCCTTCTTTTTCAAGAAGTAGATCCAGGTCTTGTGAGAATAATCATCCGTAAAGGTGAGATAATATAAGTATTGTCCCAAAGAGTTTACGGGCATCATACCAAATATGTCGGAGTGGATCAATTGCAATATATCTGTGGTCTTGCTATTACTTGAGGGGAATGGTCCCCTTGTAAGTTTTCCTTCGGCAAATCCTAGACATCCGCCTTCATGCTCTACTTTGAACTTGGGCATACCTGTCACCATCTGTCTCACATCGGCTAGGGCCTTATAGTGAAGATGGGCAAACCTCCGGTGCCATAGTTCAGATTGTAGAGATGTGTCGCTAGACATGGCTCCCAATGGACTTCCTCCAACGTGATACAAAGTGTCAACCCTGAACCCAAACACGTACCTTTCCATCGATGAATGCCACCTGGTATCCTTTGCCTTCCGTTACCGAAATGCACACCACATTCTTCTTGAGATCAGGTACATATAGCACTTCTTGTAAGTGAATAGTGTTACCTTGATTCAATTGAAGGGTAACATTCCTTACTCCCTTTACGGGATAGGTGGCATCGTATCCAAGTATGATTTCCCAGTTTGTCTCCTTCTCTATTAGATTAGAGAGAATTTCCCTTGTATTCGGTGAAGTGCCTTGCAGCACCACTATCAATTAGCCAATTCCCCAAAGTGTCCGATGGAGAGGTAGTGGAGAGGGCCGATATAAGAAAGTATTCCTTTTGCTTATTGTTAACAACATTTGATTCTTCATACCTGGAGTTCCTTGCTTTCTTGGAGGGTCGACCATTTCCTTGATGTCCCGCATATCTTTTTCCCTTTCCATTGGACCTGCCATTCCTTTGTTCGTTGTTGTTGAAGTTGCCCCTAGAATGATTGCGATCATCATCATGTGATGTTTCCCTTTTATTTGGAAACTCCCTTACATAGTGGTCAAACTTATTGCAAACAAAGCATCTGCCCTTCCTTCCTCCCTTAGATCCAGGCTTTCCATTGAAATGACCTTTAGACCTTGTGTTATTTCTCCTTTTGGCATGAGCGGAGAATTCATTGGGGTTGCTTATATTGGAAGGCATTTCTTGCTCCAACATTCTTGTTTCTTCTTGAATGCATCTCGACATCAATTCTTTAAACCCTGGAATTTGATCATCATTGAGAATAGTGGTTCTAAATATATACCACTCGAGTGGGAGTCCTCCAAGGGTAGCGATAGTAAATTCCCTGTCAGGAATGACCTCTCCAATCGAAAGTAGATCATTCTTGATCTCAGTGATCCTTAAGAAGTAGGATTGAATATCCTCGTCCTTCCCCTTCTTAATATCCTTCAACTTATTTTTGAGAAATAAAATTTGAATAGCGTCACTAACCTTGAACATGCTGATCAACCTGTCGTAGATCTCCTTGGAGGTCTTCAGTTTAGAGATGTAGGCAACCAGACGCTTGTCAATGGAATCTCTGATAATCTTCTTTGCTTTGACTTCAACCCTATTGTATTTGGTCTTTGCAACATCCGGTGCATTTGAAGGAGGCTCAGGAATTTTACCCTTCACATATTCCAACACTTCTTGTTCTTCCAAGGTCAAATCAAGAGACATCTTCCATCCATGATAGTCAGGTTTTTCATGGAAGTTGTCTTCAGCTGGGAAGTGGGATGAGGAACCCATTGAGCCTTTTGTCCTTGTCCAACTGTCTTTGGTGATTGCTCTTTCACTCTTGCTTGGGCTTTGTCTTCACCTCAGCTCTGATACCATGTTAATTTTAAGTAACAACAGTATGTTCTATGCTTTAGAGCAATTTTACTTCAATTTCTTTATTAGCCCAATATCAATATCCAGTTTAGCAATCACAGTAACATGATAGTAAAATGCAGATGGAACATAAACATAAACAATAGAAGACAAGCCAAGACAAGAGGACACAAAATGTGGCACCAGCCAGGGACAAACCCCAATGTGGGGAAACCCTTGATCAATTCTTTTTATATTCTTCAATAGTTCAGCAGAGAGAGAGAGATAGTACAATTTACAAATCTGATAATTTATGGCAGCAACAAAAAGCCCCAACCAAACAAGTCAACGGTGGTCAACAGGGCAGATTCCTTCCTCAGTTCAGCTCAGTCAAACCCAGTCAACTTCAGCCTCCAACAACAAGTTTAATTAGCCCAAAACAGTCGGAAAAAGTCCAGTCAAAACTGGTCAATGAAAGTCAACTCTGTGGCCAGCCCTAGTACTGTCAATGCTGGTCAAAGGAGAGGTCAGATTGCCTCGGTTGTAGTGACCAGATCTGCAGCCTGCTAGGACAGAGATACCACACCCAAATCGAAGTCAAAACAGTTCAATGCTTCAAGTCAATGCAGTCAAACAGCCTGCCTGCAGCTTGTTCAACATTGGTCAACGCAGTCAACAAAAATCTGTCCTCTCCATCGCACGTGTGAGAGAGAAGAATGTCCAGAAATGTGTATCCAATCACAAGAGGAGAGAGAGAGATGTGAGACGAGATGATGGTGAAAATGACTCGAGGTCTCCTCCTTTTATATGCAACGTTGAGGATGAGTTGGGGGTTTGAATGCCTGTTTTTCTTGTTGGCCGACCTTGACAATTTGTTCATAATATAAATAAATTCATATCTTCATTTGTACATGTCGGAATCGGATGATCTTTAGATCAATCCAACACCTCTCGGAGGGAGGAATCCAAGAAAAGTATCAGTTGTCATAAATAAGATGACCCATGTGGAGTTTGGCCCTAGTAGCCAATTTTAACAAGTACAAAACACCTTCCTCTCTAAGAGGGAGTGTTGAATGGAGTTAGAGAGCAAGGGTTCTGCTTAGTCTATGATGCCTAGGCCTTAGGCTAGCAAAGGGACCCACAAATTTCCACATTTGCAAATTTTATTTATTTCCTATGTTTTGAATTAGGAAAAAATAATTTTCCAAATTCAAATTATAATTTGATCTCACCCTTATATTTTAAAGTATTCTCAGCCTTTGGCAGTGCTAGCTGGGGCCCAGGTTGAGTTATAAAGAGGAGATAAGGTAGCTGGGGGACAGATCAATTTGGGGCATCAGAATTGTGTGTTCTTCTCAACAATTGCAACCAGTGTGTTCAAAGATTAGGGCACCCAGACTAGCGCAGAGAGGGCAAGGAAAAGAGGCCATTCAACCCTTAAATTTTCTAACCAAGCATTTCCTTCAGCCAGGTCGAGTTTAGCTGCACAAAGGGCTGTATAGATTTCATACAATGTGTATTAGTTCTGTACATCGTGTGGGAAGGGCAGGCCGAGAGGGAAAGATGCAGTCCAGTTTGGGCGTTGAGGGGGTTTTAGAGGTTGCTGAGTGAAAGGGAAGTTTTCTCCCTCGTCATTGTAATTTTTTGAATGGAGCAATTGCTAAAGAAGAAATGAAGAACACACACGTTGCAGGTTTTTCCAAGTTGGGGTTTCCTGGGTATCTTTGGTGTCAATGTGTCATTGTCTTTTATGGTGTTATTGTTGTTAAACTTTATTTTCTCCTGTGCATGCTAGGTTAGAATTCTCAGTATGTTTGGTGAATGTATCTGAACATTTTGGTGAATGTATCTGAAGGTTTCAGTTTCAGTTGCTTTCATTGCTGCAAATTCACTGAATTAGTTGTTGGGTATTTAAAAACTAACAGTTTAATAATGCCGGATCTGTCACTGCTAAGCTTCCAAGGAATAGTCCCCAAAGTGGTATATAATTTTCAAATGAATATCCCCTATACTACTGTCAAGAATTATCAACAGAACCACAACTAAGAAAAGGTGATGAAACTCTCATCAAGGGAACCCCTGTTGCTGCCATAAACATTGTCAAAGTCTCCTAAAAATCAGCACAAATAAATGACAAGAAGTCTGAAAATGGCTGCAAAGGAATATACTCTTCCCAATGCTAGTTATATCCTCAGGAAAGACAACCTTCTTCTATAGGTTTCCTGTTGATAACAAACATCAAGAGTAGCATTCTCCCTCTGTTGTATGCACAAAAAATAATCTGATATAATCTTTGCACAGTATGGCCATAACTTTCAGCTTCTTTAAACCCATAATTTTGGGTTTATGAAGGGATTTCAGTTCTAGAGGTAGTGCGGATTGCGTTTTCAAGTATGAAAGAGCACAAGATTTCCTTCACAGATGGCAGCGAGAGTCTTAACCCTCTGCTGTATGCACAAAAGATAAGTCTAATATAATCTTCACACAATATGGCCATAGATTTCAACTTCTTTATGTTGAAGATTGAAACTAGTTTCGGTCTTCATCATTGTCAATTGACTCATGTCATGATGTAATTCTTATGCATTGATCAAAATAAGAAAGAAAATGTACAAGGAAAATTATTTGTAAAGCATGGGTTTCATGCTTATGCCATTTGGTCAATAGGTCAAGCATTGTTAATTTTAGGTATGTTCTATGCTTAGAGCAATTTATTTCAATTTTCACATTTAGCTCAATATCTTTTCCAGATTAGCAATCCCATCAGCATTAAAGTAAATTGCAGATAGAACATTAACATAAATCGCAAAAGACAAACCAAGACAAGAGGACACAAGATGTGGTGCTAGCCAGGGACAAACCCCAGTGTGGGGAAACCCTTGATCAATTCTTCTTATATGTTCTTCAATAGTTCAGCAGAGAGAGAGGAGAGAGAGAGAGATAGTACATTTACAACAGAAGTCAACACTTTGACTTATCTAGATAAGAGCATAGATCATCTCTAAGAAAATGATACATGAGATCAGTTGAAGACATGCTGCTTCAACTGATTCTCCAAGGTGACTCCTTCACCTATCATTGTGTTGCATCTCATCATCATGTTGCACCTTACTGTGCTGCACCATGCTGCACCCATCACCACAACGCTGGACCTCATGACCATGCTGTACACATCATACTGTTGCACTGCTATCCCATGTGCCATTGTTGCACCATGCTGCCACAACTGTCCCTTGTGCCATACTGTACTAAGCACCATGCCTAGCTGTCCCATTTGCTTGTTGCATCTTGCTGTTGCTGCTGTCCCGTTTGCTTGCTGCATCTTGCTGTTGCTGCTGTCTCATTGTGTCATTGTTGCTCAATGTCCTATTTACCATGCAGTTGTCCCTTGCAGCTCCATGCTTGCCACTGCTGTCCCATTTGCTGTAGCTGCTGTCCCTAATAGTCATGCTATCCCAATTGTGCCATTATTGCACTATGCCATTGCCATACCTTAATAGCCTTGCCATACTTTGCTGCTGTCCCAATAGCCTTGCCATACCTTGCTGCTGTCCGTAACAGTCATGCTACTGCTGATCTCTTGCCAAGGGTTCTGTGCATGTACCAGTCTGGTTAGGGTATACCAACAACCCTACACCGGTGCCCTAATCTTCTCCAAACAGGCCGCATACTTCAGCTGAAGGTTCCAAGGTATCCAAGGTGATGTTGTAGGACTTGGGCACCTCCACAAAGCTCCCTACAACAATCAACTCAGACCTGAAGCAATCTTCCCACTCCAGCACTGTAAACAAGCCTAACATATAAGGAGAATACCCCTGTTTTGCCTCGCTGCCCTTAGAGATGACTGTGGCCTGGTTAGGAGGGCCTTTCTAGGCCTCTCGCCAACTAAACTTCACCTCCCAACTGCTGCTGTAGCAGTCCCTCACTGCGGCCCTATAAACAGAGACCTTGTGACCTCCCAATAGGCAAGGTACTTAACAACGAGCGCTCGACCAATTGAGCCATCCCTTGGGGCTTCAATGTCAAAGGTATGTTGTTCTTAAGTTATGTGCATTTATTTTATGCATAGATAAATAAAGGGTCTGCATGAAATGTTTTAGGGTTTTTGGAATCTAGGGTTTATAAACATCTAGTTGAAGGATTTTGGTATCTAGGGGTTGCAAAACCTAGATGGTGCTTGGATTAGAAACCCTAGTTATGTGGAAGCCCCAACCCTAATATGACTGTTCCCTTATAAAAACCCTAACTCTTGACTTTTAGGGTTTGTAGATAATCTAGGGTATATGGTAATCTTGAGTGAGGGTGGAATTGCAATGTAGGATATGACATCAAAACCCTAGGGCTAATGTTTCTATGAGAAATATCAAAGGAATTTAGGGTTTGTGTCTAAGAATCCTAGGAGAATACCGTCTATAAAAAACATGAAACCCTAGGTCGTTATCATCCTCTTGTACTTGTATTTTTCTTGGTCGTACTTGTCGTTGAATGTTGTAGGTACATAATGAAGGAAGCAAAATGAGAAGGATGGACTAGAAAAGCAAGTCCTTGTTGATGATAAGCATAATGGAGGGAGGAAACTAAAAGGAACCTGAAGGAACTAATGACTAAAGTAGTAAGTATGCATCTTGATCTAGTATGGCATCATAGATAGAAGCATGTGATAGTAGCATATTTAAAGTCTACTCATTTGAATTACTTGGCATCATCTAGTCCTTTAAGAATGAAAAGCTTTGGGACCATTATGCATAAGTTTTCATCCTTACATTGTCTAACATTATGTTAGAGGAAGTCATTTTGCTAAGGTGGATCATCATGATCCTGTAAGAGTCATCATCTTGGAAGGCTCTTGAAAGAAGCGTTATGACAAGACTAATATATATTCCATATTGTATGGAAACAATACTCTGAAAAGGGATGAAGGAATGCAGTTGGTCAAGTTGTGGGCTCATTGTGAAATACATATAGCTAGATGATTGTGTGAAAGATTAGGAATGCATGTTTAAAAGTAACCTTTGGGTAGGATTCATATAATCCTGGAAGAAAGGTTGGTCACATGCACATTGAATCTTTCATTTGATTATATGATGCCTAAGTAGATGAATTCGACTTACTCTAGAATGGATGGAATGCTAAGACTTTCTCGCTAGAATATATTTACTAATGATCAACATCAAGTACAATCTTCGAAAGCAAATGGTAACTTGGTAATCAAGTTCGATACTTGGGAACTTTGATGCATGAAGGAAGAATCGTATAGAGATGGACCTTGAAGATGTTGATGATGAGAAAGTTGTCATAATGAGGTAAGTCTGATGTTAATATTTATTGTTGGTTATTTGGTTAACATATTGTCTTGCTACATGGCAGAATGTTGTAGGATGACAGTTGCGACAAGTTCAATTGTATGAATGGAATTTATGAAGAATGTTGAGGGAAGCTCAATATTTGGTAACTAGCAAATGTGAATTCAAGATGCGCTCATCTTGGGAATGAAAGGTAGTAGTGCGAGAAGATAACCTAAAGGTCAAAGGAGATCACTTTCCTATGGAAGCTATGATCAATTAGAAACTTGGGAATGCTCAATATAATGCCTTTAGTGAAATTGACAAGTTGAAAGTGATGTGCAAAAATTAATGACCGGAACCTATCTCAAGATTGAAGAATATGGCTCCATGATACCTTGAAAGAAAGCAGGCTCGATACGACAAGATGTGGAGAAAAGAGGGAGCCAGGCAGTTATGAAAAATTGGCAGCTGATCATGTAGACAAGCTAGAAAGCTTGTGGATAGGACTTTCCAATTAGAAAGGAAGTCAGGAATCTCCTCTAGATTTGAGAGGGAGTGAAGGAGTCTCCTTGCATAGGAGCAAGGATCTATTCTCAAGTAAAAAAGAGAATAGGGATATTCTCTCTGGTTGAGAGGGAGTGATGTTGGACATCACATGTGCATTCTCTGCTTCATGTGTCAAGCACTTGACCAAGACTAAGTCTTTGAAGAGAGAATGGTAGAGGGTTGGATAAGCATCTGTGGTTTCCTTGAGGATAAAATCATTAAGAAAGGAAAGGGACCAACACTTTGAGGATGTGACAGGTATCCAAGATAAGAATGGGCGAAGAGGACGAATATTCTTTGAGGATTCAAGGCCAACAATACAAGATAAGAATAGTCCTAAAAGGACATACTTTGTGGACATCCGGATGGGGTATGTGCCTTGTAGAGGTAGTGCGATATCACTCGTAAAAGCTCCTAGCATAATATCTTGAATGAAGTAGAGCATTTTGTGTAGTTAGGCCTCAAAGACAATGCTAGTTAATCATAATGTTGATGCTTACAGTTGGCTTATCAATCCGACTTTTCTGATGAGAAATTTTCAAAGGGAGTACTACGCTTGTACTGGTTGGACAATTATGAATACCTCCCTAGTTAACAGGAAGTGTTGAAGAATGTAACTAGTTTCGGTTTTCATAATTGTCATTTGACTCATGTCATGATGTAATTCTTATGCATTGATCAAAAAAAGAAGGAAAATATAAAAGGAAAATTATTTATAAATCATGGGTTTCATGTTTATGTTATTTGGTCAATAGGTCAAGCATCCATTGTATGCTTAGAGGCATTGTAATGAGTCAAGACTCAAGAGTCATTATCATTATGCAAAGGACCCTTTTGGGCATTTGTAACTTGAAGAAAAATATTATTGTATTTTTAAGTGTCTAGATTCTCCCAAAAGACCAAATTGGCGAGCCAACATATGTAGGCCTAGAGTGGGCTTGAAGAGCCACTTGGAAGCTATATAAACTTTAAGGGGAGGACTTTGACTTCCATTAGAACACAACAAGCTCGCATATCTTGGTATTTGATCTGCGGTTGGTGAAGGGCATGCAAAGGACCTAGAAGGCTAGAAAAGCCTTGTGAAGGAGGTGATCTATTCTTGAAGAATTCAAATATCTCTTATTTGCCTGAAATAACTCTCTTATGCAAGGTACCTAGGGTTACCTCAGGTCTGAGGTTACAGGAAGTACCACAGTTAGTTCTTAGAGAGTCTTGAGGCTGGAAAAGCCTTTGTTTGAAGAGAACCTATCTTGCTGTCCTTGGAAACCTTGTGAAGGAAGTCCATTTGGTTGACTTGGTTGTTGGTGGAAGCAAGGGTCTTGTCTTGGTCTTGGAAGTCTCCTCTGAAACTGTTTCTAATAGAAGAGAAGTTCTTTTGGGTTTCCCCCTTGGAGGGCTTTTGCCCTGGCTTGGAGCCTATATCTTGTGTTCATGTGATCTTCATTTTTTTTTCTTTTGGCATTGATTTGATGTGAAGAACATAAGCATAAACAAAAGAAGAATAATATAATGTCACAAATAATGTCAAAGTAAGGAAAAAGATGAATTAATATGCTGCCTTTATCTATTTTGCAACACTTTATACCCACAATTTTGGATTTATGAAGGGCTTTCAATTCCAGATGTAGTGGGGATTCCTTTTCAAGTGTGAAAGAGCACAAAATTTCCTTAACAAATATCAGCGAGAGTCTTAAGAAAAGCTCGAATAAATAATTGTTAAATCTGTTAGTCAATTATAGCCAACAATGGTCAATTCTGAGTTGATGATAGTGCCAACCATGTCCTCAAAACCTCATCTTATCTTTGGAAATAGATAAAAATCAGGTCCAATGTAATGATCCCCATGGTGCATGTTGACTGTGACTATATCTTGTGTCTTTGTCCTTTTTTTGGCTGGAATATGGCTTATATGAGTTGTATGTCATCCTTTAGTTGTGTATGGATCTTCTCCTTCGACTCCCATGAATCCATCTGACAAATGAATAATGAAACTCTCAATGAATGAGGTCGAATGAGTCTCTTAGCTTAATCATTTTCGCAAAAACACAAAATCTGCTTTCTTTATTTCGCTTCCTCGAAAATTTAGTTGGAGATAGATTCAGATCCATGCCAAGTGTCGGCTTGTTTATGTTTGTATCTTAGGTAGTTACTTTTACATAGGCTTAAGAGTCTAGGTGTGCAAAAGTCACCCATCATTGAGAGTGGCATCACTTGAATGGTAGTGGTTCAGGTGTCTTTTTGTCATACTTACATTGGCATTGATCCACATTAATGTTAACAATATCTTTTATATGAAAGGCCACTGTGTAAGGACCTGTATTGTGTAATTGAAGTCGTAGAAGATGAACTTCACCTTAAGGTCGACCTGAAAGAAAGATGTCGTGGCAGACTTACCATATCATGTGCAAAGTCGAGCAGGGAAATTGGCTCTCTACAACAACTATTACTAATGAGGATGGCAGTGTTTGAGCTCAGAGCGATAACTTCCTAGTGATTAAGCCGGAGGAAGCGACGACCAAATTGAATAAATTCGCTGAGCCTGGATCCTCGGCACCAACTAACTTGTATTTTGGAGGAACAAAGTATATGGCAAACTTGGAGCTAAAGTGGTAGAATAGAGGTATGTAATTAATGCACATGAGGTATATCTACAGTGTGTTTGGGGTTTTGTAGCTAGGGTTTCTCAATTTTTATTAAAGTTGCTAGTGTTTGTAGATTTGTATAGTCTTAAAGACTATTTATACTTAGGGTTACTAAACCTTAGTTGATTGAATTAACTTTAGGAGTAAAAACCTTAACCCTAATTGAGTATTCCCTATAAGGAAACCCTACCTCTTGTCACCTGGGTTTGCAGATCTAAATTTTGCAAGGATAATTTAGGGTATATGTTAAAACCCTAGCAAGAGTTCAAATTGGATAAAATCGAGGGCTTGACATCATAACCCTCGGGCTAATGTTTCCACTGAAAGTAAAAACCCTAATAAGGGTTAGTTCAAGAAATATAGGGTTTGTAATTAGAACCCTAGAAATACACCCTCTAAGATACCATGGATAACTTAGATTGACAGAATTAACATCATGCTCTTGTATTTATGTACTTTTTCTTGGTTGTACTTGTCGGTGAAAATTGTAGGTACCTAATAAAAGAAAGCAAGATGAGAAGGACAAAAGATCAAAGCAAAGCAAGACTCATGCTTGATGATGACTCCTTGGTGAGCATGATGAAAAGAGGGAACTGTAAGGAGCTTGATGAACATGATGTTGAAGCTTCTAGCTGATGAGTTCATTACAAAACACATTGATGATTAAAAGATGAAGGAGAACCTTGTTGCAATAGGAAGATAAAACATGCAAAAGGAATGATGACTACAAAGGGAAAAAATTGCTAAAGCATGTAAAGAAGCTGGAAGGAGAGTTCGTTTGATGATATTGATCAACATTAGATATGGACTCCTGAAGAAAGAGAAAGAGTTAACAAAAACAACTCCATAGAAGAAGGATTGGAACCTATTCATGCAACAACACTTTGACATCGTGTCATGGCAAGAAAGGATCACAAAGATCCTCCACATGAACAAAGTTATGAGAAGATTCTTCAATATATAGAAGAAGAATCATGATGACATGATAGGGGTATACCATACTCACAGAGTATGGAAGCGAGCTTCCTAGAAGTTTGCAGGTACAGTTGCAACATGAAGGAATTCCCATCTTCAAAATGAGAAGTAATTCGATCCAAAGGAAGTGGACCAAGATGACTAGTTGAAGAAAGAAGAATTCTCTTTTACTAATTAATGAATGGCTTGGAGTATGGAAAAGTAATCGAGTATGAAGATAGACCATACGGAAGGATGCTGATCTAAAAAAGAACAAGTACGCAGAATTTGATAACTTGACGAAAGGCCATTAGGTTGAGGTAATCATGATATTGATGTTTTGTTATTGGTTATCTGGTTGGTATATGGTTTTGCTACTTTGAAGAATGTTAGTTGAGGCAAGTGCATCTACATCTGTTTGTTTTATACTCGATACATGGATTGAGTGGATGGCTTTGGTAATCCTTGGAAGATTATGTGGTCAAGATGTCTATATCATCTTGGTGTGGAAAGGAAGCAGTACAAAAGGATAACCTGATTTTCATATGACGATGAAGATTAGTTTCATGATGAGAAGAAGCTCTGTTTAGCTCTACCTTGGTTGGCTCAATATAATATGCCTTTGTTTATGATGACTAGAGGAAAGTGATTTGAGAGGTTGATGGCCCGAATCCTTACGCATTGTGGTTCCAGAAAGATAAAAGCTCAATTTGATAAGATGTGAAGAAAAGGAGGATATACGTTTACCTTCCACCTGTGTTGTGAAGTAGATGTCTGTTTCCAAAACTGAGCATATACATTTGCCTTTAAAGATTCATTCTTCTCCTTAATTTCAAGGAAATTAGTGAAGATGGTTGACTCCTCATGTGCACTTTCTCCTAGAGATTGAGTGATCTCGAATAAATTCTGTGAAACTGAAGAGGAAGATGGATTAGTCATTGCAACTTCTTCTGTCCCTGTAGAAACCTGTGAATCATCTAAATTGATGATTATAGGCTCCTTCTGACCATGAGTAGTAGTAGCGCCTTTGGAGTTAGTCCTTGATTTCTTATGATAATGAATGAATTCCTTTTCACCTATGGCTAATGATGAAGATCCTTCTCTGGGCCTCTTGTCTTGCTTGGTTTGAGAAGTAGGATTCTGGAGAGTAGAAGGAGGTAAAATCTATTCTTCTGCTTCTTGAAGTGTGTTCTCCTCCCACTATTTTTGATCACTGTACTTCTCAATCTTTAGTCTTGGTGTATGATTGTAAGGAGTGGTTTTGAGTTCCACCCTTAAGCTGGAAACGATACTAAATGGGTCATAAGACCAGGGGACACTGAGTTGAAAACCCATTTGTTAGAGGATTGCATTTGCTTCAATACTTGCTGATCTTGTATTACAAATTAATGATTCTACCTGTGACTTGATTTTAACCTGAGATTTCCTCTTCCCTTAAATGAAATGAAGTTCATCCATATTAATCATTTCCCTAATATACTCCAGAGAGAAAATTCTCATTGGAACATATTTGGGCAATTTATATGGGAGCCAATTCCCAGCCATATACTCTAATCTATGTATAAATCTGGTAAAGATACCACTGTCCTGTTCTAATTTGATCACTGAGGTGCAAGATCCTTTTGATTTCTGGATTGATCCTGGGCTCACTCTGGCTGTTGAGAAGTTGTGCAACTGGGTTAATGAAACAGTCAATGAAGTCTGACAATTTGAACTCAGTTGAGTTCCTTCTGATCAATGATTCACTTGTTGATCATCCTACTTGTGTAGAACAATAGGTAACCTGTCTCCTTGTTGAAAAATAATCATATGTACTAGTACAAAGGAATATTTAAACACTCCTTCAGTAGTGATTTTCATCAATTGGTCATGCATAGTCTTAGCCAAAAATGGACTGTAATTATACATGAAGGCAAGTTTGTTTTCTTTAGAGAAAATGGATAGATAACCTAGGATAGATTCATCTACCCATTTATCTGTTTGGTAGCCTAACAAGCAAGAAACTAGGGAAGTGATGTGTTTAGCTCTCTCAGGGAACATGGATACTCGATAGGGAGGATTCTTTTTAGGATGTTCAACATCTTCTGGGAGAAAGATGTCAAAGATCTGAGCTCTTTGAGGGAAAGTAAGCTTATGATATAGGTCCATTAAAACAACAGTGGAGAAAAAGCTAAGGGAATTATTTTCAGGGATCAGAAGCATTTGGTTGATAATTTCTGGAGTGATAGATATCAAAATGTCTCCATTTTGAGCTACCACAGTTCTCTACAAAGGGTTATACTTAGCTTGGCACCACATGGCTAGATCAGGAAAAGAATGGGTTTGGAAACATACATAGGGGCAAAAGGGATTCACATAGATTGATTTCGTCTTCAGAGTCAACAAGGTCTGTTTTAGCCAATTGTGCAATTTGAACATGTCGAATTCACAAACTGTATCTGTGATTCTGAAGAACTGGTCAACCAATGGAATGTGATCCAGGTCTAAGGCATCAGAGGCCTTTGGGTTTTCCTGTAATGAAGATGAATTGGCAGAGGGCTGATCTTTTCTCTTAGGAGCCATGATTACAAAATTGCAAATGAAAAGATAACAGAAAATAGGGATACAAATACCTCAAGGTGATGTGTTTTGGTAGTAAGCTCGGTAGTGTCGTAGAATAAAAACAGGAAAAAGTGATCATATGAAACAGTGAATCGGGATATAAGAGGAATTATGGAAAAGAAATGGCGTAACGGGAGTGAGGGTATTCTTTATAGCCATGATAAATAAACTGTTATGGGAAACCTGTTGCTGAATGAAAATATGTTCATTAATAGTGGATAGGCGGTAATGGATAAGACACACGGCAAGCAACAATTGGGAATGGATGGTGCGGGAAGGGAGTTTGCCGTTGGTGCGCAAACAAAAGGTGTGGAAAGGATAAGTGGATTTCCCGGGGGGGGGTGGTAAGCGGTAATGAGCGAAGGCGATGCGTAGTGCGGAGGAGGGGACACGTAGTGAGGGGCTCGCGGGAATGAAACTACTTTTCGGACCCCCCCGGTCGTTATCTCATAACGTAGCGAGAGGGTGCGAAATGGCTTCCCCGCCATTGATCTGGGCGGTGAAGCGGATCACCGTCTGATTGTGTTCGACCTTTAATGCTTCACGACAAAACATTTTGTCCTTTTTTGACTTTGACTAACAAGTTTTGCACTGTTTATTTACATAAAAATTAATCACCGATTAAAGGTAATTAAATCCTAATCAAATCTTAATTAAACTCTTTGGCGCATTTGGACTAGCAGCCATTATTTTGCCTATTTTACTTATAATCCTAATCTAATACATCTTTGGCCAAATTTTGAGCATATTAGGCCATATCTATTCTATTCTAATCTGTCTAATGATGTTCTACCAAGATTAAATAGTTTGGTGAACTTATTCTCTAATCTAGATTCTAAAACATAAATTTAAATGATTTGATCAAGATTAAATTGTATGATTCAAATCAGAAGAAAAGGTTGTGGCATGTAAACAAGCTGCACACAAACCTTGATTTATTACAATGCAATTTATTTCTATGAAGTGGCATTTAAAAATGCACACTTATACAAATTTGGATTTTCTTTTGATGGGGTTTTATTTAATCTCTTTTTTTTCATATTTCCATTTTTATTCTTTATTTTTTCATACCCTCTTTTATAAATAAAAACTAACTTATCAAAAATAAAGCACGTTACAACAACATGCATATGGCTTGCTCTATTGAATGGTTCGCTAACAGTGGGATATCACGTACAGTTAGGCATTGTGTTCCATTGAGAGAAACTTACTATGGCATCACATCTTTATTATGACTCGTATTTTTGTTGACTAAGTGTCATCGTATTTTTCTGAGATTTGGTTGGCATCGATATATCTTGTGGTGTGTGTGTGTGTGTGTATATATTCTATTTTGGTAGCTATCCTATACTCTTATGATATCTTTCTCTAGTGGCATCATTAAATTATCTTGGTGAAGACTCGCATCCGTCATCTATGTGAATCATCATACTATGTCTTGTATTAATCTATGATCCTTGAGCAATATTTATTATGTTAGTTGGGTAGCATGTATAGCTATGATTTGATACCTACAATAGTAATTTATGGTCAATAACCCTGATGTGAGTCTGTGACCTATGTAACAGTGAAGATAGCGACCTATATAATATCGAACTTTGATACGACAGTGTACTTGAGATGTACAATTTGTCTAATGACTGTATCTTAGATGTATGTGACAGTGATCCTTGAAGTATGACATTCCCCCCCAACAAGACAACGATGGAAGAAACCTTGATGAATAGCATGGCAATGATCTTCTATGGTGCATATCTCCTATGATACATTTGACAGTTTTCTTCTACAATACATATGATAGAGGTCTTCTGTGATTCATGTGGCAGTGATTTTGCTCTTATTTGATAGCAATGACCTTGAACAATGATCTTACTTCTATGATGATGATGACACTTATCTCTATGGCATGGATATTGTTTCTTGCAGTGATACGAGAACAACTCTCTATATGATTCAGTTCACAAACAAAGTTGTGAACTTACTTGGATTGAACTTGAAGAATTGATATGAATGATGTATCTCATTATGAATGTACTTTGTATCTTAGCTAAAAAAAATGATGAATATCTAATAGAAGAAGAATTTTGGATGGGTTTTCCCCCTTGTGGGGTTTTGCCCTAGCCTGTGACCTAAATCTTGATGTCCCCTTTGTGTATGCTTTTCTTCTGTTGTTCCTTTATGTTTCACTGCAATTTTGATGTTATTATTCTTTCTACATAATTGCTAATGATGTTAAGATGCCATGAGGTGAATGCGATATGTAAATGATGGAAAAGTTTAAAATGCGATATCTACAACAAAGTACTATCCAGCCCTAAAAATTAACATGGTATTAGAGCTGGGCTGAAAAAAAGTCATTGAGAACCCCCCCCGCCCCCTTAAAGACACCGATGATGGAAGTAAATGAAGATGGTTGAGACCTAAGAGAATGCTAGGATTTGAAGTAAACCCTAGGGAGGCCTTTCGCTCTTGCAAGTACAATCTAGGATTTGGGAGAAACCCTAGTAGTGACCTTCATATGAAAGAGGCTTGGTATGATTCAGAATTATTCATGATATGATATGAATTGTAAGATGACATTTAGTTATTCAAGTACTGGACAACTTCAGAGAAACCCTTATATGACATGATCAGTATGAAGCCCATAATAGATTCAACGAAATCGTAGGAGAAGGGTACGCTGCAAATTTAGTTATCATCGTGTACATTGATGGTTGGACTTGTCTGCCAATGAAAGGATACAAGTGGTATTCATGAGGATGCATCTCTTTTGAAGATGATATTGACATATAATCAATGGACAATGATGCCTCTTGGCTAAGAGGGAGGCAGGATCAAGAGGGAGTTGTGAGCCTCCTTCATTCTACATTAAAGATAAGTATTTTCAAGACTTACATCATTCTTTTGTGTCACTGTTCTTGTGAATTTATTATTTTCGATTATTGGTGATTCTTCCTCCATGAACATTTTATTTGTTTCACTAACTTCTTCGATGAGGATGTGATCCATCGTGAGGATCATCAAGATGCAGAGTAGTGCAGGAAGAGCAAGCTCCAAAAGGAGCTGGTGCAGGAAACCTCAAGAGGGAGTTGGATCAAGATAATGTGGCAGCCACTCTTACATCTAAAGAAGGATGATAGTCCTACTTCATCATCAGGAATACTTTTAGTATTCAGTGCCAGAGGGAGCTGACCTCAGAACTCTGGTGAACAACTACTTGAGATTAGAAGTGTAACAGAGAGATGACGAGGACTTCGTGGTTAAGGGAAGTATTCTTGACATGATGGATTACACTGAAGCAGATGAGAGAGTCTCCTTTTCAGTTTCAAACTTGATGGGTGATGGATCCCATGATGAGTAGATAGTTAGATGAATTCTTGCTTTACAGTATGAGTGCGCCAGAGCTTGGATATGTATATTGCAGTAATACTGAATGTGCTGAGATATCTACGTGGATTGAGACACACTGCGGAGAATGTTGTTGACTGGAAGAGCACATTTGAATGTTGCCTTAGGTCTGCCCTGGTCTCCTAGATGATTTTTTGGTGTAGAAATTTGTTGCTTTGAGAAACAATATGCTTTGTTGCTAGCATGACTGGCTGCAAGACAGTATGGTTGAGAAATCTCTTTAGAGAGTTGTTTGAGCATATGCTCAACACAACAATGATAAACTATGACATATTATGGGTTCCGCCATGCAGAGAATCCTCTGTTCCATGACAGGTTTAGGCACATTGAGGTCAAATATTACTATATCTGGGATATGGTGCAGAAAGGAGCAATGAGACTCCATTACACTTCGATTGATGAGTAGGAAGACAATTGGATCCTTGTGTTTGCAGCATGTATTCTTGCGGTTGAACTGATATTCTCTAGGTGTCATGCACTATGGCTAGGACTAGCAGCCATAAGCCTAGTGAAGGCACTGATGAGAGAAAGGGGTCCCGACTGATCGAGGACACTGAGCTATGCTCTTCCCCCTTTTCTGAGCTCCTAGTTTGAGGAATTGAGTCAGAGAGCTCTTGGGATTGAGGGAACTTTGGACAATAGGATAATTGTGATCGTTAGATCATTGTAAGTAGTATCTTGCAGTTTGTCTAACGATAGGATAGTTGTGATCCTTAACGCATGGTAAGTAGTATCCTGCCTATTGTCGTCTCTAGGACTTGACACAGTAAACCCCAACTGGCATCCTACCACAGGCTAGGCTTGTTGGGATTGCCACCCATCTGGCCAATGGGTGAGGAGACTTGGGATAACTGTGATCCTTACCATTTATGGTAAGTAGTCTCTTGCCCAAGTAAAGGGATGCAAGTGTTCCACCATTGGCTCTTGAGGGTCAAGTTGGGAAGATTAGTAGGCAATAGGATAACTGTGATCCTTACATCACGATAAGTGGTATCATGCCTATTGTCCTTGGATAGAGGGTGGTAGCTTGAGCTTCCCTATGATGATTCTTCTTTAGATAGAGACAAGATTGTTCCGCTGATGATCAAACATGAGAAAAGTTGAGGCAAGATGTCATGAAATAGATATCTTGTTGATATAGCTGAGATAAAAAAACATGTGATTTGACTTGGAGACTAGTAGTGTTTGGAGGATTGATCTCCCTTGCTTTTGAATGTTCTTCTTCTTCTATGAGACAAGACGAGATGTAATGATGATGCGGTTGCTTGCTTTATTATATTGAGATATGTCATTCAAGATGAGACTTGTGATATAAATGGAAATTTCTCCTTAGCTGGGAGTGAGCGTTGAAAATTGGGCAGCTTTGGGATGAATTTAAATATGGTCAAAATAAATTATTAAAGTATGTGGAAAATATTTATGAGCAAAATTTGAATTTTATTCCCTCCTTATTTTAAGTCAGCCTCAAAAGTCATCAAGTCAGCTCACCCTTGAGTGGTGACTATTCATTTGTGGAAACAACTATAAATTGGTGATTTTATTATTCTATTTTAATATGAGTACGGTTCGTATTCTTTAGCTCGGTCTACAATATTATATGGTTTGCATATTTCAGGAAGGCTCGCATTCTCTTGCCGCATTACCATGGATGCATTACAGTAGCTGTATCCTTTGATTTGTGGTTTTTTTATTTATTATGGCTTGTTTTATGTGGTACGTATTGCACATCCCGTGGCATGGCTTCTGCGTATATCATTGTTTTTATATCTGTGTGGCAACGCTTCCGGCTCTGTGCATCAGTGGAATCACTCTATCTTTGTGGTAGCACGCTACACTACACAGTGGCTCTTGCTCCTCACTTCATTCTCTGGCTCACACTTTACAGAGACTTGCTTTGTTTCTACATGGTTCGCTATATGGTGGTATTTATGTGGCCTGCATATGGTTCGCTCTATTGAATGGTTCGCTAACAGTGAGACATCACATATAGTTAGGCATTGCGTTTCAATGAGACAACTTGCTATGGCATCACATCTTTATTATGACTCTTATTTCTATTGTCCAAGTATCATCACATTTTCTTGAGATTCGGTTGCATCGATATATTCTTGTGTATATATATATATATATTATCTATATATATATATATATTCCCATTCCATAAGCTATCCTGTACTGTATGATATCTTTCTCTAGTGGCATCGTTAATATCAATTTGTCTACATTAGTTAGCATTACTAACAATAACAATAACCTCTAATCAGTTTGTTGTTTCTTTCAATTAATTGACCAGTGCTGACTTGCTTTCCCATTTTGTTATAATTGACCCGGTTTCCCTGTTCATTACAATGCTTCTTAACGAGTATTAATTTCATATGATCATCTAGAATTTGCTTTACTTATCATCCTAATAATAAACGTAACTTGAAGTTCTAAATGTTGGCACAAAAATTTTGTTATGTGGTTCCTCATGAAGATCTGATTGTCATTACAACAAATGACAAAAGCTTAAGCATACAACTTCATATTGTTCTATTCCGTGTAGGTCTACTTGTTGCTTCATGCTGTTGATTACCATGATAAGATTATCTTTGAGGATGTTGATAATGTTTTACATCTCCTTGCCTTTTAAGTCTCTTATCCTTGATCATGATGTGTTTCAATTCCTAAAGGTGTCCATGTCACAAATATATATGGAGATTTTTATATTCCAAGTCTTTTGGAGTATTTAATTTGAAGAACGAACTTTGTTCGTTCCATTTGGTATCAAAGCAGTTTGATCCTTTGGCCACTCCATTGCTGCACAGAGCCGCGCTTTCCGATCCAGGTCTTTGGGCATCAACTTTGCGTCAATGTTGTTGTTGTCACAATTGAAGCACTTCGCTACACAAGCGTGGAGTTTCTCCATCGTTGATTCGTCAGAGGCCCTAAAACAAAAAGAGTTAAAACAACACAAAAAAAATTAAATCCGAGCCACTAGATTAACCTCCTCTTCTGTCAACTTTGAGGCTTTTGTTGTGGGGTCCCTACTGTGGAACAAACACAAAGTTATAGGAGAGAACCTTGGCTGATTTGTATAATTGTGTCTTCTCCGGTGCGGACAGCTTCACGACTTCCTTACGGCCACAAGTCCGAGTTCAAATTACCACAAACTTCCAACTTGTCGTCACAGGTCATGAATGAAGCCACTGAATATCTCTATTACAGACCTGTGATAAATATCCTCTTACCTGTGATACTCATTTTCGATCCATGGAAGAATAAAAACCAGACCCATGGAGCCACAAACTTATGCTTGTATTGACACTTTTCTCTTCGACATATAATGCCATAAACTCACACTTGCAGTAAGATCTCTTCCTCAGACATGTGGTGGCATAAGTCTGCACCTATGTGAAGCTCGAACCCTCTTGAAGTGCATAGCTCAGATCCGCGGAGAATAAAAAGCGCTTAGGCTTGTAACTATTGTTTGGACAAATACTGGTGAACCTTTTGTGTATATTTTACATTAAATTCGATAAGCTACTGGTTTTTGTTGCTACAGGAAAATGTGTTGAGTCTCTCACTCTTGTGGAAAGGAAATTTTGACACGACATTCGAGTTATTTGGAAGTCGTTTTGGACCAGATTTGGAATTGTTGACCACTACGTGTCAACGATCCATAGTAGTACGCCCGTTTTTCGCAAAAGGGATAGCGCTTGATCAATGTGTTCGTGCCATACAACTATCATCATCAGTTTCACTTCCAAGATATTATGTAAACCCTTTTTGCATGTGTATAATGTAAATAATCTCAACAAATCTGTGTCGTGTATGTAATTGCCTAGGTAAATTTACTTTTCTGTTGACGATCTACATTCCAGAAGGTTTTTTGTCTCACCGATCCATTCTCGGATGGTCGGCAGAGTTTTCCTTCAGTCTTACCCCAAAGCTGGAATGGATTTTGTCACTGGGATCTTAGGCGAGTCCTAGTGTTCTAGATCAAGTCTATGTAAAAGTAATTTGGGAATAATCCTAACTATTTGGTTAGGTTATTTTATTACAAATTGCTTGGTCTGCTGGATTATACTTGTGTTGCAGAAATGGATAGTCTGTGAGGGTCTTTTACAAATGGGTTTTCCCCCTTGAGCTGTAAAAAATACAAAAATCATGATGTAAATTAAATTAAAATCCTAAGCCAGAAATTTGATTAATTCTAAGTGCTAAGTAAATTTAAATTCTTCGAAGGCAAAATTCGTTGGTTCTTAAAAATTAAATTCTAAGAGGTCCAGTGACTAAGGTAAATTAATTATTTTGATAAATTTTAAGCCTTTGGTCCTTGGGGTTAAGTGAAAGTCAAAATTTTGAGGAAATTAATTCAAAAATTTAATTTTTGAATTAATTAAAATGCATTTAATTAAAAAATTCGAATTTCCTCAAAAAATTATTATTTCGATGGATGAGAGATTAATTTTTTTTTAATCCTTATCAATGGTCGAGATTGCTTTGACAAGGATCACTCGAACTAGCCGTTGGAGGATTTATCTTTAAATAGGAAGTCATTCGTTAGTCAATTGATCCGACTTTTGAGTCGTGTGCTAAGTGAGAAGCTCTTGTAATTTTTTTCGAATAATAAAAAAAGACTTTGGGGTTAATTTTCGCTGGTGTTACTCTTCATGGAAATACTGTAAGATGTGTTGTTTTCATGCGTAATTTTTTTTTTTTTTTAGCCATTGATGATAGCTTTTGAGGAGTGATTCGAGTACAAGTATCTTGCTTAGTCATTGGGGTTTAAGTGATAATTTAAATTTTGAATGTAATAGCGGGTATCTCTATTTATCTGAATTTTATTATCATTTTCTAGCTCTATTTTGATGGCTGGATTGAGTTTTGTAGGAAAATCTTGATTTTTAGATCATCAGGCATTCGGGGAAGTTTTTAGTTGGACCAGCCAACTCCCGATCCATGTTTTTTAAAGAGCCCAGCTTAATTTGATCTTGGGCTTATCATAAGATTTTTATTAATGATGCATAAGGGTTTTGAGCTATAAGCATCTCCTTTAAAATTTAAAAATTTAATTTTCTATGTGGGAAATTGATAGATCCGACTTTTGAGAGCCTTAGATTATCAGATCTGGGAGCGGAGTTGGACTCAGACTCCTCAGATCTGATAGATTTTCCATTCTTGTCCATGGATCTATAATTATTTTTGGTTTTTTGACTTGGGTTTTTATGGGTTTTAGTTTTTATTTATTTATTTATTTTATTTTTTATTTATCATTGTATATATATCGTTTGGGTGTTTCTTTTTGTCATGCAACTACAGATCTGAGGAAGAAATCTGTGTAGAGTCCATATCTAGGCCCTGGAGGGTAAGATCTGGATCTTTGGGGTTCATCAACATCATTTTGCAGGAATATTATTCAAATTAATTTTGCAGTCTAAGGGTTTAAAGAGTTTTAAATTTGGAAAATTTTATAAGGGTTCCAAAATTCTTAGATCTGGAAATTTTCATGAGGGTTTCAGAGTTAGATTTGAAGCAAATGGTTTCAACATTTAATCACGAATTTTTGGAAAAATCTTAAGGGGTTTTCTTGCTACCATTTGTGCGAGTTTTTTTTGATCTGCTTGGTTTTGGATTTGTTGCAAAATGCGAATTTTTTGTTTAGAAATCCCTCTTCTATTCCATCACTACCCGCTACAAATCGACTCTCTCTCCATCGAGCTGCAAATCCCTGCTCGCAGCCCTTGCTGCCATCTCCCTCTGCCTGCGTTTTCCTCACTCTTCCCTTTCATTACCTTGCTGCTCGTCCATCAAACCTGTAATCTGCCGCCATACATTTGCTTTTGCAGTTGCAAACGCTGACTGCAAACCCTGTCTGCATACCTTTCTCCTCACGCAGTCTACACCTTGCAATTTCCCTTGGTCCTCACTCTCGCATCTGCTTAACGCGCATCCTATTCCTCATTACCTCCTTCGCAGATCTGCAAGCAAACAAGCTCACACTCCTTCCTTGCTCTGTCTAGCTCTTCGCTTACTGCTGCAGCTCCCTTCTTACTGCCAGTTGACCTGCAGTCATTTACATGCCCGCACGTGTCCATTCCCGCTGCAACAAACAAACAAGCCCGAGCCTCCTCGTCCATTCCCGCTCCGCAACAAATCTGTCCATGTCCTCCGCCGCCCCTGCATTCCCATTGCTAAACCTCGCCCTTAGTTTTGCCCTCAGATCCGCATGTCCAAGCTTCAAACGCTGCTGTCCGCTGGCTCTCTTTGCACGGCTAAACCATCGCCGTCGAACCTATAGATGCACACAACAAACACTCTCATTCGACTTTCTGTTTTAAATTTTTATTTCGCTTGCATGGTATATGGTTAGGGTTAGCGTATGTACATTTTTTTGTTTCATTTGAATTTTGACTTAGGTTTGATTATTTTTTGGGTGTGGTTAATTTCATCCAAAAATTTGTTTTTTTTTTTTTCATTGGCCTTTTGTTTTTCGATTTTTTTATTAATGATTTGATTTGATTTTGTTTTACCTTTCTTATTTTTTTGTTTTTAACTATTGATTTTTGATTTGATTTATTTTCATTAAAAAATCTAAAAAATCCCAAAAATTAAAAATCTTGAAAATTTAAAAAGTTTAAAATTAAAAAAAATGTAAAACATTTAAAAAATCTAAATTTTTTTAATTTTTGATGACTAAAGAATTGAATTAAAAGAATTAAATTAAAAGGGGATTTGTGCTTTTACATTAAATATTTTAATGTGGCCTATGACCCATTAAAATTGATTTTAAAATTTTAACCTCTTGATTTAGTTTGACTTCTCTATTTATCACATTGAAGTTATTGCCTAAGGAATAATTAAAATTAAAATTTGAAGTTCCTTAGTGTTATTTGGTGATTAAATGCATTTCTGTGATTTAAATTCATTTTGACTTAGGTTTGATTTTTTTTTGGGTTTGGTTAATTTCATTCAAAAATTTGAATTTTTTTTGTTTGGCCTTTTGTTTTTCGATTTTTGTTATTAATGATTTGATTTGATTTTGTTTTACCTTTCTTATTTTTTTGTTTTTAACTTTTGATTTTTGATTTGATTTATTTTCATTAAAGAATCTAAAAAATCCCCAAAATTACAAATCTTGAAAATTTTAAAAAAATTAAAATTAATAAGAAAAGTCTAAAACATTTTTTTTTTTTTGATGACTAAATAATTGAATTAAAAGAATTAAATTAAGAGGGGATTTGTGCTTTTACATTAAATATTTTAATGTGGCCTATGGCCCATTAAAATTTTAAAATTTTAACCCCTTGATTTAGTTTGACTTCTCTATTTATCACATCGAAGTTATTGCCTAAGGAATAATTAAAATTAAAATTTGAAGTTCCTTAGTGTTATTTGGTGATTAAATGCATTTCTATGATTTCTCTATTGTCAAGGTGTGACTAATGTTTTAAAAATTATATTGGCTATAGGAGAAAGTTACTTAGTTCTAGATCTGGACCATTAATGAAAAATATTTTAAATCTAGAATCTTTTGCATGATAAAATTTTGGGCATTGATCATTCATGAACGTCACTATTTGTCACATATATAAATTACTTGGGATATTTTGTTTCTGTTCAGTCTATGGTTAATCGAATACTAAGACACTGGTCTATAATCATTTCCATCCTGTGGATGTGTCTTGTGTTTAATCTATTCATCTCAGTTAACCAAGATTTGTCCTAAATTCATCAAGTTTTCCATCTTCAAGTCTCCTAGAGCTTGAGTTCCACAGACTATTCTCATTCATTCACCTTAGGGATTACCCCCTTGACTTGTCTAGGAGAGAGTCTAGACGGAGTGAGTAAGGATTAGAGTGACAACCCTTACTCTGAGCGTTGTCGCGGTGCCTAGACACTTTGTGCGACAACAAGAATCATTTGGAGCCCCTCTAAAATTGCTTGCATCCACGATTGCCTGCGTTTGCTGTGCGCCACAATCTGCCAACCCTGTTCCTTTAAACATATATCATTAAAGTTATAAAATTTCAAAAGGTTGTCCCCTGTTCGTGCAATAGCAATAAAAAATTGAAGGGTTGTTCAAATTGAACGTTGAAAATTGTGATCTTGTCATATGAAAAGCCGTGACTTTTATATTAAGTTGGGTGACATTATAAAAGTTAAAGTATAAGGTATAAAAGTTAAAGTAGAAGGTATAAGATATTTTGTTGGCATTTATAAAAGTTCTTACCAAAAAGAAAATAAATTAGAATATATATATATATATATATATTATATATATATATATATATATATATAAGTTAAAAAGAGTGAAGTGAAACTATTATTATAGTAAGATAATAAAGTTATTAAGAAAAGGGTCTTAATATAAAGAAAGGCATACATATATAGAGAGCAAAAATATAAAGGAGTATTTTTTTATTAAATTACTAAATAAAAAAAAAGAGAGTAATATTTTTATTAGAAGGATATTTGTATAAGAGATATAAAAGGTCATAGAAGGAAAATAATAATATTTTTTTTATAGAGATTAAGAAGGGGTTATCTTCAAAAACCCTAAGTTCATCTCGACAAAAGCAAAAATGGAGTCTAACTCAGATTTGAAGGAAGAGAGAATTTTAGACGCCTCATGCTGCGCTGGTCCAGTGCTATTCAAAATTGAAGGGACTCATGCAGGGAAAGATGTTATTATTTCTATCTCTCCCACTGAAGGGAAAAATTATATAAACTCTAACCTTGCTAACCAATTGGTGATTCCAGAGTCAAATATAATTGAAAGTTTAGACTGCTTTGGTAGAAAACAATATGACATAACCGAATTACAACTAAACATTTGCGATTATTCTTTTATATCACAATTTTCTATTCGATCTCTATGGAATGATCTAGGTGACATTATTGTGGGATCACCATGGATGGAAACCCTAGGTTCCTTCGTCTTGAATACGAAGAAGTTTTTGACATTTTCTTACAAAAAGAAAAAAATAACGCTACAAGATCTTACAGTGAAGCTGAATTTAATAATACTAGAAGACATAGAATATATTTCAAAAATAATTTTTCAAGAAGGTAAAAAAGTACTACAAAAGATGCAAAGAAAAGTTGATAAGATCACCATTGACAAAAATGAAGAAGTTTCTTGGCTGAAAGACCACAGAGAAAAATTATTAACACAAATCAAGAAGCTTAAAAAGGACAAACAGTCATTAGCAGACAAGTTAGAACAACTTGCTCAAAAAGTATCAAAGTCTCCAATCGTAACAGTCTAGGTTGAAGATATGGGAGCAGATACCAATCTAGTGAATGTAACAACTCAAGCAGAAGACAAGCAAGTTGAAGAAAATACACACTTAGATGTTGTAGTTTAGATGATGAACATCGCAAGTGAAGGTTTTGTAACCAAATCAACAACATCCTCACAAGAAGAAAATCAAAAAATTTCCACACACCTAATAAGGGAAAGTCAAACAAAAAAAGTTCTCTATCGACATCCGAATCATGAGAGTAGACAACTCAATCAAGCTACGTATATGTACCATTCAGAACATAAACAACAAACTGATGTTCCGAAGAATATCGAAGTAAGTTCAATCCAGTCCAGTGATAACAATTCATCACAAATTTCTAGTAGTCGCACGATTCCACAGAAGATTAATTTACGATTGTTAGATCCATTCTCAAATAGTTTTGTTTATCACTTAGAGGATCATATCGTCTTGCTTTGACAAAGATGACAATTATGAGACAAGAAGACATCCGAAACAAGAAAAAGAGATCAGGCCTTTCATCAGTAAGCTTTGAGGACAAAGCTTTTTGAGGAGGAAGGCAATGTTATGAATAAAATATATAGGAAATAATGTAAATGATAATAATTATAAATAATGATTAGTTAATTAGTAATTAGGTTGAAGATGCATGTCTAAATGAGACATGGCTCTCCATGAAGAGGCACCTGCCTAAGCAGGCCTTCCACTCTCATTTGTAACATCATTCTTATTCATACTTTCTAATTTATATACTTGTATCTCAATGGAGATATTTATATTCCGGGTCTTCCGGAGTCTTCCGGAGTATTGAATCTGAAGAACGAACTTTGTTCGTTCCAAATTAACATTTTGTTCTTTTATTTAGCATGTCTTCATATAACAAAACTTCAATAACTCAATTGGTTCTCCAAATTTCCTTAGTTCAAAAAATGATTATGTTGAATAACTTTATTATGATAAAGCACACCTTCTTCCTGCTCTGACTGCAGTCATAGTGTATATATTGATACGATATCGCATTGATTTTCTAGATTAAATCAAGCATGACACTTGAACTATTGCAATGATGATCAATTTTGACGTTAATTTCATCAGTTCTCTAAATGATTTTTTTTGAAATTTGATGCAACACTCCAAACTCATAAAATCTATAGTAGTCACCTTAAGGCTTACATCGTAAACATATATGCCTTTGGTTTATTTATATTTTTTGATCATATTATAATGCTTTTGACTTTGAAGTTTGAAAGCATTAGCCAATTACTGGTGCTCTAATCTTTTCAACGCACCTTACAACAAAATTATACACACACGGGAAATTGGGATAAAATTGAATAACACAAGGAAATTAAAGGATGCATGTTTAATTCCTCAGATGATGCCTGAGCATGGTTGCATCAATTAGTTCAATACTTCCACCATTGAGTTGTGCACATAGCAAAGAGTCTTTTATCTTCTATTTTTGCATTCTCATGCATATTGTTGACAACCAGTACTGTTTGCTATAATATGGCTCCTTACCTTGTCATTGTATCCCAACAAACTCAAACATAGAAGACACATAAAGATAATACTTTATTAATAATAGAAACAAATAGTCGAGCAGCGTAGATACCAGTGTTTCTCAACTCATCTGGAAGGGTCAACTAGCCTTCACTCCCGTATAGTTCAAAGTTATGATCATGTGGAAGTTTAGTCATGTGGTCCATTCAGATAATTATGCAGGTAATATCAAATAATGAGGATGCATTAAATATTTAGATATTAGGAATTTTAGTTTTATTGTCCCTTGTCCCACAACCAAGGGGTTTCATATGTCAATTTGACATCTGGCTAGGATATGATCTTAAATTAGATATTATTATTATAAATAGTGATATTTGCAAATTTTGTTTGGCTAGTTGTGTATGTGGCAAGTGTGCTACTCAATAATGATTAATATTATTGCTAGATATATTCTCTTTTACTATTTTATTTCATCACTTCAGTTTGTATGACTAAACTTGAGTCCATATTTTTAATGAAATAAAAATGTTTTCAAATCACATGTATGGTCTTATGATCAATACTTAATATTTTTACAGCATACTTTATTATTGGTCCACAGTCATGAAATTAATAGTTTTATGTTTGATATTGAAATTATTTTATTGTTTTCCTTCCCACACTATTGAATTTATAAATAATGTTGACAGCAATTTAGCTTCTTTATTCTATAGTTTGTAACTTCAGCTTTGTTTTTTCCTCTAGGCAATGATAATATCGAGGCTGCTGTGAATTGGGTGGTGGAAAATGAAAATGATCCAGAAATTGATCATATGCCCATGGTAACGTTTTAGTTCATTTCATGCTTACTTTGGGGTTAAAGATAATATATTAACTAGTTTTTAGAAGTGGAAAATTACATATGTTAACCCTTGGAAACAATTAGCATGGTTATACTTAACAGAATGTGGTAATAGTAGTTTTAGAGGTAAATGGTTAAATAGCCCTTGCTTCTATGGCCAAAGTGTGTTCTCATGGGACTGTTTCTTTTATTTTTTGGAAAGTATATTGTATATTTTATTATCAATCAGGATATATGTACATTAAGAATGACATGTCATGATACCAGATGGCAGTTACGTGGGTTACCTCCTGCCTACATAAGCAAGGAGAGCTAGTGAGTTTGCTTTGGATCTGAGCTCATAGGTATCTACATCTTTTGGTCGTTTAGTTGTAAATTGGCAGTTCTATTCTAGTGATAATGCACATTCAGAGCTGCAGCCATATCCCTCAACCACGTGCCACCAGGGAAACCGGGTTTGTTGGGGGTTAAAAACTAACCAGTGATTGACTTAATGTTCTTGTAGCCTTAATGATAATGTATTGCTTACAGAAAAGTCTTATGCTGTACTAAGCCTGATACTAGAGAGTGCATATCACCGGAATGAAACCAGTCCAACAGAACATGATTTTCTAGACTGTTAATCCGGAAAACAAAAATTAAGCTAGAGATGGGCTGAGAATAATTAATGATCCTTCTATCTAGGACACCTGCCTCAGGGTCAGCCTTCTTATCCTTGTTAGTGTCTGCTTCCTCCTTGGCGATAAAGACAGCAAAGGCTGAAAACAGATGATCCCATTGCTTTTGCATCAGCCCCAATTCCTTGACAATTTGTGCTTACATCAGGTATATTATCCTGCCCAGGCAAGCTTCCATCTGGGCTATAATCTGCACGATGTGGTGAGTCTGATGTTCCTTACCTTCTAGAGTATGCAACCACACCTTTTGCCTGCATATTTGAGCATATTTGGGTTCTCAGCCTCTGATATGACCTGGATCAGGGAGCCAATGCTGGACCTCTGCATTAACCAGCACATTGTGGATTCACACGTGGTCTTCCAGAACTCTGTCCTCAATTTCTTTAGCCTTGTCATGGGCCACATATGAAAATTTAAGGTGATAAACCTCATCAGCGTGCCTGACTGGAACCGTCTTCTTCTGGTTGGGGTCGGCTTCCTAATCCTTGTTTTCCTTGACACAACCATATCCAAATATGAGATACTTTCCTTGATCCTCATGGAAGCAGCTGTTAACTCCTACCCCTACTCTACTTCTTGTCACATTCACAAAAGTACCCCTGGCTCCTTCCTCATGAAATGATGGTTTGACGATGAATGCAAAACTAACTGTAATCTCCTTTGCCGTAAAAAAAGAGCATTTCTCTCTGACGGGCGATGAGAACTTTGTGATGCCCTTTGCCACTCCCCGAGAGCCTTTTGGCATGCCCTTTTTCCTCAATCGCAAAATATTTTGTCTGACCTTGATCCTATGTCATGTTCTTCCACACGATCTCCCTTTACGATAATCTTGGACAACCTCCCACTTGCGTCTCCTCCCCTCCCTTCCCTTGCTTTCTACCTTTTCTCGGAGTGGGACATCAGCAGAGCAGTCAGAGTTATGTATACTAATAGAGCATCTAACAAGGAAGGGCTTCATGCCGAATTCCTTAAGCATGGTGTCCAGTCCCTTGATTGATGTGAAAAAATGGTACCGAGGAAGTGTTTCCTAGGTATTTATCCTTTTGGCCTAGGAAGACACATTAATAATCTTTTTGTCTAGGGACATTATGAGTTTATTAATGTCTTGGAGCAAAAGTACCTCTTATGGATTAGGTACCATGTACAAGGTATGGCTGAGAAAGCAAGGTATGTTTGTCCTCTTGAATTTGATGTTTGCTAGTGGATAAAGGGTCTAGGTTGGACAGTTTGGTATTGGCATCTTAAGGACAGATAAGGAGGATTGTAGCAGGTGTCAAATCAGACCTAGATCAGCTTGTTAAGAAGGATTCTAACTACTGTAATAAGGGTAGACTTGGAGAAGCCAAAGAGACTGTTCTTGAAGGAATAATGGCAACCAAGTGGGCTTATGACAGGCCCTAAGTTGACTGTTGGAGAAGGACTTCTACAGTGATAGAGGGTGGCCTCCATGCTCTAAGTGTCTTTAAATAGCAATAGAGGAAGGCAAAAGTGGGAAGAAGTCCCAAAGTGTTGTACTCTTGAAGGACTAAGGAGCAACAAGTGGCCAGTTGATGAAGACCCTATTTGTTGACTTATTGATGGACTAATGATCAGCTAAAGGGTAGATTGGAGCCGTGTTCACTGTTCAGTGACCTAAAGGAGCAGGATTTATTGCTAGAGGCAGATTGGTGTTACTGCAGATTGGGAGCAGAAGGACCAAAAATTATGTTCAAGGTACGTGGACCAAGTGGAGCTGTGAAGTGCACTACATCAGCTGGTAGGTTAGTTGGTATCTTGTCCAAGGTAGATTGGTGGTAATAGTTGTTGATACCAAACCCTAGTTTGTATTCTTGTATTGGTGATTGTATGAGGGTGATGATATTTGGTACGGGATCCCTAGATAGTGGTATTATTGTTTGTTAATATAACAAAGTTAGGTTGAAAAATTGTAAAAAGTTGTCTATTGTGCACGTGTTGATTTACTGTTGTGTTTATTTCGCTGTGTAAAGTAGCCTTGTTGTGGCACTTAAGTTGGTTGTGTTAGAGATTGTAAGACCCTAACCTAGATTCTCTAGTACTGTGGAAATTTAACATGGTATGAGAGGCCAGTTTGAAGGGCTAGGGAATTAGAGTGTGTACAACAAAGTATTGGTCAAGAGGGAGTTGGTTCCATTGTTGTTGAAGGACTAATAACAATGTCGATGTTGTCAGTTGGTCTGTGATATGAGGATAGGTTGGAAGGGTTGTCTAACTATAGTCCGTGGAAGGAAAGGATGAAGTTGGTTCTAATGGTGAACAAATATGGGACTTTGCCGAGAAAGAGATCAAGAAACCAACTGACCCTAAGGATCTGGAAACATATGAATAGATGGATCCGAAGGCCAAGCTAATCGTCCTAGATAGGGTCAAGGATTCTTTGATACCTCATATGTCGGGAAAGAACACTGCCCATGAGATGTGGAAATTTCTTCAGGATCTATTCCAAAATAAGAATGAGAATTGACTATTGGTATTGAAGGATAAGTTGAAGGCCACCAAAATGATGGATGGTGAAGGAGTGACATTGTATCTGATGAGATTGTCTCAGGTTTGAGATGAGCTTGCCGCCATTGGTGAGATTGTTACAGATTCTGAGATGGTGAGGATCACTTTGAAAGGGTTTACTGACGTATGGAAGCCACTCATCAAAGGATCGTTGCTAGAGAGAAGTTGTCTGATTGGAATAGGTTGTGGGATGAGTTCATTTAGGAAGAATTGCGAGGCAATGATCTTCATTTGAAGAAGAAGGCATCTGATGATGACGTTGTTCTTGCAACGAGTATGAAGGGTAAGCAAAAGGAATTGAGTATGTTGAAGTGTTCAACTGTGGTGAGTATGCTCCGAAGTGTCCGAAGAAGAAGCATGGAGATGATGAGAAGATGGGGAAGCAGGTGTCGCCACTTCTACTGAGATAAATGACCTCTCCAAGAGATTGGAGAGTGAGGATTTTGCTTTGATTTCTCATTTCTCCAAGGGTGCCATCGACGAGGATGCATGGTACATGGACAATGGTGTGTCAAAGCATATGATAGGGTCATGTGATGTGTTTGAGACTCTAGTTGAGTGGGACTCGAAGTTGCACATGGTGGTGGGCGACAAGAGTCAGAAAGAGATCAATGGATCTAGTGTTGTGCCGTTCAAAATGGAGTCAGGTTAGTTGATGGGAGTTCAGGATGTACAGTATGTACCAGAGCTTAGATATAATGTTTTGTTTGTCTCAGTGATCGAGAAGAAGGGGTTTGACGTGATTTTCCAGGAACAAAAAGTGAAGCTCAGGCCTAAAGGCTCTAACTTTGGTGGAGTGGTCATTGGAGTTAAGGAGCATGGTCTATATAGGTTGACAGACAAGCCTATAAATCATGAGAAGCAGGCGCAAGAGAAGGTACAGGTTCCAGAGGTTTAGAGGGAATTGAGTTCTAGTGGAGGTTTGCAGGTTCAAAGGGAGATTGTGCAGCCCAAGAAGAGCGCGTGGTTAGTGGGTAGTGTTACCACTCAAACTAGCAGGGGACCTAAAAGGGGATCCTAAAGGGGTAACTTCTAGATCAAGGGCAACGATGGAGACTTAGCCCACTGTCACCTCAGCTAAGGCTCCCTACTCTTTACGGACTTTCACGGGTGGGAGGAGACCCGATGTATTAAGAGTCAATTGTGAAGGATAGATCAACAATTGATATGAAGTGACCTCAATGATCCTTTCCTAGAAGGGAGTCAAGAGTGGGGCTTGCTTACTTATTAAGCAAGGTACAAGGCTTTCTAGGAGGAGGTGAGGATTTAAGGGCTAGGTTAAAGGAGTGTGACTTGTGAAGGAGCACCCCAATCCCTAAAATTCTTGCAAAACTTGGATTCCCGAGTTGTTTTTGAAGAATTGATTTTGAGAAATGGGACCACAAGAGACCAAGTGGACCTAACTTAGGTTAAGAGGAGGGAGTTTAGCAACCAATGATGATTTTTAACCAAAACAAGAAGGGGAAGAGGATCAAAGAAATAATTTCCACTTAAAGATGCCAAAATGATCCTATGAGGTGCTAGCCTATGGAAACCCAGGGCAAAGTTTGATCTCAGGGCTATCTCAGAATCCCAACATCTCTTGGGATATCTCAGAATCCCACCATTGGAATTTCTTCAAATTTGGAGGAGACCTTGAGGACACACCAACGCAGGAGAGGCTAGGAGATTGAACTTCTCTTATGGATATTTTGTTTCGAAAATGATGCCCTAAGCGACCCAACGTGGCTAGACTTAGAGAGGAGGAGAAAAAGGTGAAGAAAAATGGTTTTCGGGTGATCACCTTATGGTGAACTAGTGCCTAATTCCTTTGTGGATATGGATTCAAGGAGAATAATGAGAATGGATTTCATTTCTAACTCAAGTAGGGTCTAAGGACAACTTCGTTTGGCATTAGGGCGAAAAAGGAAGTGACCTTAAAGCGTTTATACTTCATTTGCAATTCGAGATGTCTAATCAAGATGAATTCGATCTCTAGGAATATTCGTTCAACATACATGGCCCATACATAAAGATATGATATATAGCAACAAAATTCCACAATTTAGTAGTAAATGCATGCAACAATTAGCTCTAAAATAGCAAAAATCCCATTATCAATGCATGTGACAAAGTAAAAGAAAATAACATTAAGTTTATACTTACATGTAAGAGAATATATCCAACCATCAATAATTTTGCTAATCAAAAAGCTCCAAGACAAGAAAATGTGATCCAAACATCAAAATTCATCCATACTCTAATTTTGTCCACCAAGAAGGAATAGCGAAAATCTCAAGAGAGAGAATGGTCCAATCCAAGTGATGATGCTAAAATGAATTCACATCACTTGTATTTATACACTTCTAATCAATTCGATTTAGCTAATTAGGCCTACATTAGCCCCTAGAATAAAATAATGTGCAAAATAACTAACTTTTGGTGACAAGCCCACCAAAATGGCTCATAAACAAATGAATAAGCCTCTCAAAAGGTCAAATGATCAATAATACATGTCGTTGGGATTTCTAAGAAGCCTAATGAAGTCCATAAGTGCCACACTGATGAATAAGTGCCACAATGATGAATAGGACTCCCAAAAGTAGTGGACAAGGGGTTGGCCCCTTGTTCTCCAAATAATAAACCTGTGGTGCTCCCAATGGGTGTGAGAGCACACAAGTAACCTCATGGGTCTCCAAGTAGATTGAAGATGCCTGTATACCATTTGTAAGGGCTCAGATGATGGTGTAAGTGATGCCACATCAACATACACGTTTGGGTCATCTTCCAAGTGCATGGTACAACTGTGGGGCTGACTTGGCATGATGAACTAGGCGCATCTTCTTCTTCCAATAGGTGAATCTCGAGCAATCTTTGAACATTTCTAGGGATCCATAGAGTGCTGCCTACTGCTGAGGAGGCCCATGGCTCTCTACACACACCCTAAATGTGCCAATGCAACGCTCTGGAGCGTTAGGATCCCGTATAGGGAGGCCAAACTCAAAATGGAGACCATTTGCAATCTTGCATAAAATTCAATGTGTCCCTTAGCTGTCCAGTACAACAAGTCATTTAAGGAAATTGAGTTTAAAGAGTTTTGGCATGTGCTAATGCTCCAAGCTCCAAATGGGGTTAACCAAGTATCCTATTAGGTGGTTTCACCTTTAAATGGGATGATATATCCATGGTACATCCTTCAAATGGTGGTGGCTTGTGATAAAGTGATGGAACAAAATAGGGGATGGAGGGGGCAAACTTGGGTCACATGCCAAGGTTCATGGGTAGCTAATAAAGGGGAAGCCCACACTTGTATATGTAATGTATAGGAGAGAGAAATTGTGGTGCAGGAGATACCTCGACTTTGATTTTTCCACCCTTATTTATATGCCTTTTTCCTTTTATGATTTTCCTTTGATTAACTGCTTAGAGTTCAAAGGATAAGAGCATGATGTGTAAGGTATATCAGTGGATACCCCTTTTAAGGTAGGGTAGTTCATTGCCCACCAAGGGTTGGGACAATCGTGGGTTCCAGAATGATAAAGGAGGATCATTTAGGGCCTATAGGAACCAGGATGATGGCCATGGGAATGGGGTAGAATTCATGCATTTTCCTTTTGCCCATGTGCTAAATGTGTTTGTCCCGACCATCTTTTGCATTTTGTGGTACATTTTCCAGTTGAATGTGGCCAATTACGTTTTTACTTTTCTTTTCAGTTGCATTAATCCCTGAGGCATTGTTTCAAGCCTGACCTAAGGTGTGTGCTAGGGGAAGGGGGGTCAACCCTACTGGACCCAGTGGGGAAATGTGGATCCAGGTGGGAAGAATAATGAATGGGGCTATAATGAATGGAAGGGGAGTAATGTATGTGGATGAGGGAGCGGGACCATGCAACCAAAATCAGGGTTTCCCATGTAGTAGCACCCTAAAATCCAAAGGTCAGTAAAAGAGATCCCACAAAACTAAGATCCAAGAGTAACATTCAAAAGAGGTCTAGGGGACAGAAGCACAAACCTAGCCCACTATTTCCGCTGAATCCCTCCATTAATCCATGCCCAAAAGTGTCCATGATAAGCAAACTGCAATACTCAATTACCAAATGACAAGGCATATCTTTAGGTTTGGTTGGCCCACTTTCAAACATATGATCATGACAGATGGGTGAGGGACTACATGGCTGGCTCAAGTGGCGGAGAAGTGACACAACAAGTTAGATGGTGGTTGCAAGAGGTTGTTGGCTGCCGTCTGAGGACCATCTTGGAGAAATTTTTCTCCTAGGGATATCACCCACAAAATAGTGGGTAACATCTGGCTCCAACCGAGACGTGATCTCTCGGAAAGTGCGAGAAGGAACTCGAACGGGAGGTCTCGACTCTTGAGAACACCAACAATGTCTTGGTTACTGTAGACCTGTTACCTACACATATCAAAGACTAAACCAACGGGGCAACATGTTTGTATGGTGTCTTATGATCACACATGCTTAATGTTAGGTCGTAAAATCAACAAATAATAAGATTTGCAAATTTTAATCTAAATGCAGCTACTCTACGATGAGCAATATCATATGACATTAGTTTTAATGCAAAAATCAGCATGCAATGCATCCTACTGTAACATGCATATGGTGCAAAACTAATACTAAGTGTAATCGTAAAGCTAGTGCAACCAACATATCATCAAAACAATATAAATATGCCGGCCTATATGATTACTCATGTAGCAATTGCCACAACAAATATGGACAAAATCAAGTGGAGGTAGGAAAATAGAATGCCAACACACGGATAATTATGTGAGAAGAGGTAATAAGAGGGTGTAATCTAGTCCATGAGATCCTCTCTTCTAACCAAAATATAGAGATGTCAATGACTAGCCTCATAAACATCTAATGGATGGCAACCTCGGGCTTATTATTATGGTCCTTGTTATTTATGTCATATTTCATGGCCTTTACAGGGTTATGATTAGTAGGGAAGGGAGACTGATGAGATGGAGAGGCACAAGTAGGCTGCACATGATGATCACACTGGAAAGGGGGGAATTATAGATTGACCATGATCTTGAGGGGATGCCCAAGGAGATAATGAATATTCATGAGGGGCTCTTCCTTGATACTATACTCAGAAAGGGGAAATGGATCAATAACACTTGAGATCATATGAGAATAGGTGCAAGAATCACTTTCAAAATGACAAACAAGAGAGGGAGGCAAAGAGGAGGGTGGAGTTTTGTATCCAATAGGTTTTTCTTCCCCAAAATCATAAGGCTCATGGGATTTGAATATAGCATCATACTTAGGAGAGGTGGGATTGGGATTCTCCTAATAGGGAAATTGATCACTTCCAACTGCCCCTCTTTATGCAAGGGGAAGATAAAATTTCTCCTTCCCAAGGGCATCAATGGATATGTTATCATAAATAATACCTAAGAGAAAGGGAGGGCCAATTTCAACGTCAACCTCCTTGTCGGTGTCCTAAATGGGAGCACAATCAAATTGAGGACCAACAATTTTTCATTTCTCCTTTTGAATATGGAAGTAATCTTCAATGTCATCTTCTAAGGGGAAAATGGGATCACCTTCACCAAGCTTCTCAAAAGGGGAGTCATCAGGGGTAATACCCTCGAAAGAGGCAAGGTTGGTCTCAACTTCATCCTTCCCAGCACGTGTTCTTAAAATCATCCTTTTCGTCATGTGGAACCGAGGAGGACTTGTCTTCTTGTTCATTACTTGATTCTCAATGTCTTGATGATGGTCATTGAAGGCTTCCTCTTGGATGCTTAATGTGGGGCATACTTGAAAATGTCTAAGAAGGCCGCCAACGAACTCAGTAGATGAGATGCTCTTAGGTTCATGATCATGCAACCATGACTTATGACCATTGAGAGATCCCATGAACAACAACATAAGGACATCTTGGTGAACAACTTCCTCTCTTGAAGCATGTGCATTAAATCTTTCTATGTGGTCAATTGCGGAGAGTGGATCACCATCAAACACGGGCATCCCTCGTACCATCCTTCTCGAGACATGATTAGGGTGCCCAAGGATGCTAGCAATGTTCAAAGCAAGAAATTTATCATAGAAAGACAACATATTTGAGATATACATGAAAAAGAAGTAGTAGTCAATAGGGTGAATTTAAAAATGCCTAGAAAAATGCTTGCTTCACCCTACAAGCATCGACCTTAAATTTCAATGAAGAACTACGACTTCGTTCTTCCAATGGAGTCGCCAATAATGTTATGTCAATATGTCGTATGGGGAACGAAACACACGTTTTGTGTCCTCGACAATGACGCCAGAAATGTTACCACTCAAAATAGCAGGGGCAATTGCTAGATCAAAGGCAACGAGGTAATTGCTAGATCAAGGGCAACGATGGAGACTTAGCCCACTATCACCTCAACTAAGGCTCCCTATCTAAATAGACTTTCACCGATGGGAGTAGTCCCGATGTATAAAGAATCACTTGTGAAGGATAGATCAACAATGGATATGAAGTGACGTCAATGATCCTTTCCTAGAAGGGAGTCGAGAGTCGGGCTTGCTTGCTTCTTACGCAAGGTATAAGGCTTTCTAGGAGAAGGACCTGAGGATTTAAGGGCGAGGTTAAAGGAGTGTGACTTGTGAAGAAGCTCCCTAATCCCTAAAATCCTTGCAATAATTGGATTCCAGATTAGTTTTTGAAGAATTCACTTTGATGAGAAATGGGACCACACAAGACCAAGTGGACCCAACTTAGGTTAAGAGGAGGGAGTTTAGCAACCAATGATGATTTTAACTAAAACAAGCATGGGAAGAGGATCAAAGAAAGAATTTGCACTTAACGATGCCAAAATGATCCTATGAGGTGCTAGCCTAAGGAAACTCCGGGTAAAGTTTGATCTCAACGCTAGGGCTTGGGACATCTCACAATCCTAGCGTTGGAATCTCTTCAAATTTGGAGGAGGTCATGAGGACACACTAGCGCAGGAGAGGCTAGGATATCGAACTTTTTCTATGGATATTTTGTTGGGAAAATAATGCCCTAGGTGACCAAGCGTGGCTAGACCTAGAGAGAAGGAGGAAAAGGTGAAGAAAAATGGTTTTAGCATGATCACCTTATGGTGGACCAGTTCTTAATTCCTTGGGGATATGGAGTCAAGGAGAATAATGAGAATGGATTTTGTTTCTCACTTAAGGAGGCTCTAAGGACAACTTTGTTTGGCATTAGGGAAAAAAAGAAAGTGACCTTAAAGCGTTTATACTTCATTTGCAAATCAAGATGGCTTATCAAGATGAATTCGATCTCTAGGAAATTCGTTCAACATACATGGCCAATACATAAAGATATGCTATGTAGAAACATAATTCCACAATTTAGCAGTGAATGCATGCAACAATTAGCTCTAAAATAATGAAAATCCCATTATCAATGCATGTGACAAAGTAAACAAAATAGCATTAAGTTTGTAGTTATATGTAAGAGAATATATCCAACCATCAATAGATTTGCCAATCAAGAAGCTCCAAGACAAGAAAATATAATCCAAACATCAAAATTCATCCATACTCCAATTTTGTCCACTAAGAAGGAATAGCGAAAATCTCAAGAGAGAGAATGATCCAATCCAAGTGATGATGCTAAAATGAATTCACATCACTTGTATTTATACACTTCTAAAAGTTAGGCTTTCTAACTTTTGGGGACAAATCCACCAAACTAGCTCATAAACAAAAGAATAAGCCTCTCAAGAGGTCAAATCATCAATAATACATGCCGTTGGGTCTTCTAAGAAGCTTGAAGAAGTCCATAAGTGCCACAATGATGAATAGGACTCCCAAAAGTAGTGGACAAGGGGTTGGCCCCTTGTTCTCCAAATAATAAACTTGTGGTGCTCCCAATGGGTGTGAGGGCACACAAGTAACCTCATGGGTCTCCAAGTAGATCTAACATGCCTGTAGACCATCTGTAAGGGCTCAGATGATGGTGTAAGTGATGCCACCTCCACATACAAGCCCTGGGTCATCTTCCAAGTGCATGGTACAACTCTGGGGCTGGTTGGGCATGGTGAACCAGGTGCATCTTCCTCATCCAATAGGTGAATCTCGAGCAATCTTTGAACATCTCCGGGATCCATGGAGTGCTGTCTACTGGTGAGGAGGCCTATGGCTCTCTACACGCACCCTACATGTGCCAATGTAGCCCTCTGGAGAGTTAAGATGCCGTATAGAGAGACCAAATCCAAAATGGAGACCATCTGCAATCCTGCATAAGATCCAATGTGTTCCCTAGCCTTCCAGTACAAGTCATTAAAGGAAATTGAGTTTAAATAGCTTACAAACCATGGACAATAGGTGGGCACTTCATAATGGCATGCCCTTCCATAGTGGGTCTTGGCATTTGGTAATGTCTCCAAGCTCCAAATGGGGTTAACCGATTATCCTATTAGGTGGCTTCTACCTTTGAAGGGGATGATATGTCCAAGGTACATCCTTCAAATGGTGGTGGCATGTGATAAAGTGATGGAACGAAATAGGGGATGGAGGGGGCAAACCTGGGTCACATGCCAAGGTACAAGGGTAGCTAAAAAAGGGAAAGCCCACACTTGGATATATAATGTATGGGAGGGAGCAATCGTGGTGCACGAGATACCCCGACCTTAATTCTTCCACCCTTCTTTATATGCCTTTTTCCTTTTATGATTTTTTTTGATTAATTGCTCGGGGCTCAAAGGATAAGAGCATGATGTGTAAGGTATATTAGTGGATACCCCTTTTAAGGTAGGGCGGTTCATTGCCCACCAGGGGTTGGGACAATCATGGGTTCCAAGGATCATCTAGGGCGTATAGGAACCAAGGTGATGGCCATGGGTATGGGGTAGAGCTCATGCATTTGTTTTTTGCCCATGTGCTAAATGTGTTTTCCCGACCATATTTTGCATTTTGTGGTACATTTTCTTGTTGAATGTGGCCAATTACGCTTTTACTTTTCTTTTCAGATGCAACAACCTTGACGACATTGTTTCAACCTGACCCAAGGTGTGGGCAAGGGCAAGAGAAGGCCAACCCCTACGTGGACCCAGTGGGGAAATGTGGACCCGAGTGGGAAGAATAATGAATGGAAGGGGAGTAATATTAGTGGATGAGGGAGCGGGACCACGCAACCAAAATCTGGGTTTCCTATGTAGTACCACTCGGAAACCCAAAGATCAGTAAAAGAGATCCCACATGACTAAGATCCAAGTGCAACATTTAAAAGAGTTCTAGGGGATAAAAGCACAGACCTAGACCACTCTTTTCACCGAATGCCCCCATTAATCCATGCCCAAAAGTGGCCATGATAAGCAAACTACAATACTCAGTTACCAAATGACAACGAATACCTTTAGGTTCAGGAGGCCCACCTTCAAACATACAATCATGACAGATGGGTGAGGGACCCCATGGCTGGCTCATGTGGCGGAGAAATCGCACATCGAGCTAGTTGGTGGCTGCAAGGGGTTGCTGGTTGCCGACTGAGGACCATCTTGGAGAAAATTTTCTCCTAGGGATATCACCCACAAAATGGTGGGTAAGGAGCAAGGGTGCTTCTACAACTAGCAAGAAGGAACCGTGGGATGGCCTGAAAGCATTTCAGTTGAAGAAGAAGCAGGAGGCTTCTCGTGGCAGTGACACTTCTAAGAAGGCCGTAGTTCACGCTACAATGTGTGTTGGAGTTGAGTGCCAGGAGTTGTGCTAGTGTCACTAACAATGATGGTGATGAAGAGTTACTTCCTAGTCTTGGAAACCTTGCTCCCTAAGAGGGAGTGTTAAGAATTATAGCTTGGGACGTACACCAAACCCTAGGGTATAGGGTTGTGGAGGAATTTGCACCACAAAAGTCATTTGCGGGCTAAATAGCCAAGCGTGGGGTTTTGTAACCAAAGGAGTGGGTGTGAAACCATAGATGGATTTGTTGACTTGGCACTTGGAGATGATGGAGCACCCATGATGGAGCAAGGGGTTGCCAAGAGCACTAAGAGAAGCCTTGTAGTTTGGGAGAAATTATTTTTTAAATGTTTCTTGTGGACTTGTAACCAAGTTTCATGTATGCTTGACATGAAGAGGAGCCCGAAAGGGTTAGACATTACATACCCTTGAAGAGCATATAAACAAAGGAGGAATGCATCCTCATTTGGCACGTCCAAGGAGCAAAACATTGAAAGAGAATTACCTCTGAGGTAGCTACAGATCAGGAGCCCTAGCAAAGGAGAGATAGTGGATTGTTTTGGGTCTAATAATCTTGTAACAATAGGCCGAGTTTGTGGAGTTACAACCAACATAGAGGAGACGATTTTTTGTGCAGTTCTATGCCAAAGTTGAGAGTGGTTGTCTCATGAAACAAATTTGAACTTTCTAAGTGTGCCCTAGTTGCAAGCTGAAGTCCTGTAGGTGTCTTTTGAAGGGCTATAAATGTCAATCAGGAGGGTTGGAAGTGACACAAGGGCCAACGAAGAAGTGGAGCTGTAGAGGAATGATAACTGCAACTTTTGGAGGTATAGAGGGCTGAGTTTGTGGGGTTGTAACTGTAGTAACCTTTATACCTAACAGAGGGGGCTGAGAATTGTAGAGAAGGGCACAAAAGCCGAGGTTAAGACGAGCAACAGTTGGTTGAGAAAACAAGGCATGTTTGTGGTCGTGAATTTGATGTTTGCTAGTGGATAGAAAATCCAGGTTGGAAAATTTGATATTGGTATCTTAAGGACAAATAGGGAGGACTGTAGTAGGTGTCAAATTAGCCCTATGTCAGCTTGTTAAGAAGGATTCCAATAGCTTTAAGAAGGGCAGACTTGGTGAAGCCAAAGTGATCGTTCTTGAAGGAATAAGGGTAGCCAAGTGGGCTTATGAACAAGCCCTAAGTTGATTGTTGGAGAAGGACTTCTACAGTTATAGAGGGTAACCTCCTTGCCCTAAGTCTGTCTTCATATAGCAACAAAAGATGGTAGAAGTGGAAAGAGGTCCCAAAGTGTTGTATTCTTGAAGGACTAAGGAGCAGCAAGTGGGCAATTGTTGAAGACCCTATGTGTTGACTCATTGATGGACTAATGATCAACTAGAGGGCAGACTGGAGTCGTGTTTAATGACCTAAAGGAGCAATGTTCATTGATGGAGGCAGATTGGTGTTGCTGCAGATTGGGATCAGAAGGACCAATAATTGTGTTCAAGGTACGTGGACCAAGTGGTGCTGTGAAGTGCACTACGTTAGTTGGTATCTTGTTCAAGGTAGATTGGTGGTTATAATTGTTGACACCAAACCCTAGCTTGTATTCTATTATTAGTTATTGTATCTTGCCATGATCCTTGGTATGGGAGCCCTAGATCGTTGTATTAAATTTTTTTAAGTCTATCGTGCACGTGTTGATTTATTGCTATGTTTATTTCGCTATGCAAAGTACTCTTGTGTCATTTGAGTTGGTTGTGTTAGATATTGTAAGTCCCTAACCTAGATTCTCTAGTGCTGCGGAAATTTAACAGAGTTCGCCTCGAGGTTTGACACAAAGTTTACACTGGTGGTGAGCTTAGCCACTAGTTCTATATCCACGAGTGTTTGGCTTATAGATAGTGGAGTATCTAGCCATATCACTGGAATTAGGGAGAACTTACGAGTCTTATAGAGGGTATAGACTTGGAAGTGGTTCTTGGAGATGAAACTAGGGTCAAAGCGACAGGAGTGGGGGCTGTATCCTTTCAGAGGGAGTCATTGCCACCAAGTGACGGAGGTCCTTTATAAACAGGGGTTGAGGAGGAACTTGCTATCTGTTTACTGTATTAGGACATGGGAATATTGTGGTGTTTTGGGATGGACAAGTACTGCTATGTATCCCATGGGATCTAGCATATCATTTGCTGGAGTGATTGGTGTCTGTGAGGGGAGACTTTACAAGTTCATGTTTCAACTTGCTAAGTCCAAGAGGAGGTCACATGAGGGTGATTGTATAGAGCAGTAGGCTCTTGGGCAGAGTAGCCTACTACAAGTTTCAGGGTACACTGGTACAAGTTCACAGGGGTCAGGGGGATTACTGTCTTCTGGGGTGACAGGTTCAAAGAGTGTAGGGTCTCAGAGTACAGGATCACTGTAGGCCACAGGGGCATCTTCACTAGGTCCACAAGTGATAGGGGATGGAGATGAGGTTCCCACACCTGTGTACGAGACTTCTTCAGGGTGGAGGAAGCCAGGAAGGCTATATGGTACCTTGAAGGAAGCACATGAGTCAGTGAGGGATAGTAGACCACAAAATAGGTTGGGTGGTGATGTGGCGAGAGTAGTAGGTGACAAGATGGCACCAAGGGGTGAGCATATCACTTTAGAGATAAAGATCGAGTGGTGGGAAACAAGTTCCTCGGTAAGAGGGAGCGTTAAGAAAAAATGGTACTAAGGAGGTGTTTCCTAGGCATTTACCCTTTTGGCCTAGGAAGACACATTAATAATCTTGCCTTGGAGCAAAAGTACCTTTTATGGGTTAGGCACCATGTTTTTTAATTTATTGAAGTCACTAGTGTTATAAAGTGACTTTATATGAAAAGTACATAGTGCACTTTATAATATTAAAGTGACTTTTATGTTTTAAAAGTCCGTTTATGAGAGAAAAAGTGCACAAAGTACATAACATTAAAAAGGTGTCTAGGAGTTCTTTAAGTGAGTGGGACAACATGAGAAAGGGGTCAGGAGAGGGAAATAATCTCAACTCTTGATCTATTGAGTTGAGATTTAATCTCAGCCATTAGATCTCTATGGTTAGGTTTTCCTCACAAATGAAAGACAAAAGGAAAAGGAAAATGATTATTCTCAATCATTCTTCTCATGTGTGTTATTGAGGAGAGCATAGGAGGCAAAGAAGGGAGCTCGAGTTAGCAAAGGGGAAAGGAGTTCAGATTGCAGGGACGGGGAGAAGAGAGCTAGCAGCTTGAAAGGTGGCTGAGTATCCTGGGTAAGGAGTCCAAGAAATCAATAAAAAATTTCTGCCTCTTCACGCATGAGTTTCGAGGTAAGTTCAGGTCGTTTTGCAGAGGTTCTGCGCTAATAAACTTGAGGAGAAGTTCAAGCCGAGTCTGCAATGGATCTTGGCCGAGTTTGCTGAAGATTCTAGGCTGAGTTCAGGCTGTATTTTCTGTGGTTGTACCAGTCGTTTTTGGCAGGGGTTTTAGGTCAAGTCTAGGCCAAAACCTCTGGTGTTTCTAGTCCAAGTTCATGCCCAGATTTTGTGCCATACACAAGCCGAGATTTGTGGAGAGTATTGGCTGAAATAGCAGGAGTTTCAAGACGCTTTTCTGAGTGATAAGAAGGATGAGAAATGAGCCTTTTTTCAGCGCAAATGTGGGGCTTCCTCCAACTCGTATTTCAAGGCAGTTGTCAGCCAAATTGATGCCAGAAACTTCCAGAATCTGTCTGTTCAGTTTGACAATTTAAATCCAGTCACAGTCAGTGAGTTATACTCAGAAAACTAAGCTAAATCAGTCTGAGGTTATGACTGAGAGAGAGAGAGAGCTCAATTTTCTATGTATCCTGACAGTGATTTCAGCAAGCCATAAAGGGAGATAAGTTTGACGTTTCTCTATTGTGTGTTATTTTTCCTTAAAGCAATCCAAGAACTCCTTAAATATTGGTTTTCCCCATGTGGGTTATTCCAGGGTCTTTGGACCAAAAATAATTGTGTACTGTGTAATTTTCTGGTGTGTGTTTGCTTGTGTTACTTTATATATCAGCTGGAAAGAGAATGGTAGAGTAGTCCTACGCAACGTTGTTAAAAGCGCGATCGGGATTAAATCGGCATGGGGAACGAATCGGAAAAAATCGGAAAAATCGGGAAAAAAGTGGAAATGATCGGGAAAAAATCGTTTGGTACAAAAATATTCATTTTTTTTCAATTACTTTAATATCTAAACCATCTACAACATAAAATAAATACATTGACACATAAATATGATAAAAAAACTAATATATAAGATGTTTAATATCATTTCTAGCGCTAAAATCACACATAACATTGAATCATGTCCTGAATAGTAAGTCGTGACTCCTGAGTCCCAACTCAGCCTCAAAATATCAACAAAAAATATGATAATGTATCTCATCATGTCATAATGTCATATACAATAAAATGAAAGTCTAATCCTATTGATTTCCTCTGCCCCACTTGCGAGAAAATGCTACAACTTTCCCTTTCCCTCTAGATGTAGACGCTGGTGCCTATGCTGGTGGAGATGGTAGTGGAGTCTGATGTGCTCTAGAAGCTGAAGAACTAGAAGTAGGAGCTATAGGAGGTAGACCACATCCTCTACTGGTGGCAGTGGTAGCCCGGGCAGGTGGTGTCACCTGGAAACATTACAATCTCCCAATCCTGAAATCCTGAAAAACTGATAAGTTTGATGGACTTTAAATGAAATCTAAAATTCTACTTTCTCCATATGAAATCCAATGAGGCTGGAACCACTCTCAAACATCTTGAGTCATTTCATGGTAATGTTAAAAATTTAAGTAAAAGGA
>APFE031047646.1:19040-39879 GCA_000404065.3 Pinus taeda | reverse complement strand
ATGGAGAAATGCACCTGGGCTTTCCTCAAGGGAAAGTGTGACAGAACCCAAGTGATAAAACAATAGTGACAACCTGAAAAGGAACTGCAAGAAACCCCGTCTTCGGTGTGAAGAAAATGCTGAAACGTTAGCCCCAACCTCCTTGGCCAAAACCCATAAAAACCCAGAAAGGGTTTGGTCTGAATCCAACCTCCCAAATTCAGCCTCCAATATGCCCTACGCCCTCCAAACTGCCCAATGATACGACCTGCAAGGAACACCAGTGAAATCCTCCTCCCAAGCTTCGGAAATGAAGCAATCTCCTCCACAAATTCTTCCCATAACTTCTCCATCAAAACTCAGCCTCAAAGACTGATACTCTACCTCCCATGTGTGCACCAAGTGTTGCTTCTGCGCTAGCCCGGGAAGTGCGAAAAGCGTCCTGTAAAGAAGCACTCTCCTCTAGCTCCCAAAGTCTCCAAAATGGCAGTAAAAATCCTATGCCTCCTCTCTAGAAAATATCCCAACCAAAGCCCACTGCCAAACACCATAAGCAACTTAGCCTACTCTTCACTGCGTCCTCCAGTAATATGCACCTCTTAGAGATGAATGCAACTGTTGGAAACCACAATGAAATCCTCCTCTGGAAGTATGAAGAAAAACCTTCCTAGGGTGGCACTCGAAGTCCCCTGAATAAAGGGTGAGCTCTTTGCTTGAAGAACTCATGCTGAACAACAAGTGGCTCAGATAAGCAGCTCGAGCAACCAAAGAGAAATCGATATGCCAAAAGATGATGAAATGAGGAGAGTTGCCTTCCTTATATAGATTTTGTGGAGCACTTTTCCCTCCAATTTTCCCCTTCATCATGGGCCCTCACTCAACCATTGACTTTTCCCCTCCATGCAATTCGAACTAGGGAGTGCGTATTTCCCTAGTGTGGGTGGTCCCCACGTGGAACTTAACCACATCAAAATAACTTCTCCTAAGTCTAATCTCCTAATAAAATCAAATGGGCTCCACTATCTCCATAATTGGCCCCAAAATGCAATAATTAATCTTGTTCCAAATTAATTTAGGAAGGGACATGACAAACAATTTCGCATGACAATTAGGACATGAGTAAATTTGCTTCAAGGTATTTATACTTCAATGTGAAATATGTGATGACTTACCAAGATAAATTTCAATGAAATATCTCTAGGAACATTCACTTATTCAAACATGGCCCATAACATGATGCAATGCTAATAAAAGACAAATTTATACCTTTTCAAGAAAGAAAAACAACAAAATTTCGGCCTGGTATAGCGAAAAACCGAGCATCATTTATGTGACATAGAAAAGAATGAAAAAATATTGTTAAAAGATCACTTACATGTGAGAACAAGTATATCCAATCATCATCATATGCTAATATAGAAGCTCCAAGACAAAAATGAAGATATCCAAACATAAAAATTCATCCATCTATTCAATTTTCTCCTCCAAAAAGAATAGCGAAAATATCTTGAAAGAGAATGATGAATCCAAGTGATGATGATCAAATGATTCCATCACACGTCTATTTATACACTTCCTAGTGAACTTTGATTTAGCTAATTAGGCCTAATTTAGCCCCTAGAATAAAATAATGTACACAATAACACTAACTTTTGGTGACAAGCCCACCAAATAGCTCAATAATACATTAATAAGCCTCTCAAGAGGGTTGAATGATCAACTGAGTGAGTCATTGGATCTTTGAGGAGGCCTAATGAAGTCCAAAGGGTGGCATGATAGAAATGGACTCCCAACATAGTGGACAAGGGGTTGGCCTCTTGTTTTCCCAGCAAAAACCTGTGGTGTTCCCAAGTGGGTGTGGGGGCACAAGGTCATCCTCATGGGTCTCCAAATGGATCAGAAGTTCTTGTAGACCATTTGTAAGGGCTTAATTGATGACATAAGCCCTGCCTCTGCAGCGGGGAACAAACCTCTAGACCCTAGAACATCTTCCAAGTGTATGGTGCATATGTGGAGTCAACTGGGCATGGTGAACTAGGTCCATCATCCTCTTCCAAAAGGTGGAATAAGAGCAATCAATGAACATTGCTGGGGATCCATGAAGTAATATCGGCTATGGTGGAGGCCCATGGGTCTCAACACTCACCCTACAAGTGCCAATGTGGTCCTCTTGAGGGCTAGGAACCGTATAGGGAGACCAAGCCCCAAATGGAAATTCACCTGCAATTCTGCATAAGATCCAATGCGTCCCCTTGCCCTCCAAACAACAAATCATTAGAATAATCAAGTACAAGAGCTTACAAGTCATGGAACTAGTGGGGCACTTCATGGTGGCATGCCCTTCCATAGTGGGCTTTGGCATGTATAAGTATCTCCAAGCTCAATAGGGGGTTAGCCAAGGACCCTATTAGGTGGTTTCAACCTCTAAAGGGGGTAACATGTCCATGGTGCATCCTTCAAGTTCCTGTAGACCATTTGTAAGGGATGAATTGATGACATAAGCCCTACCTCTGCAGCGGGGAACAAACCTATGGACCCTAGAACATCTACCAAGTGTATGGTGCATTTGTGGAGTCGGCTGGGCATGGTGAACCAGGTCCATCATCCTCTTCCAAAAGGTGGAATAAGAGAAATCAACGAACATTGCTGGGGATCCATGAAGTAATATCGGCTATGGTGGAGGCCCATGGGTCTCAACACTCACTCTACAAGTGCCAACGTGGTCTTCTAGAGGGCTAGGAACCCGTATAGGGAGACCAAGCCCCAAATGGAAATTCACCTGCAATCCTGCATAAGATCCAATGCGTTCCCTTGCCCTCCAATACAACAAATCATTAAAATAATCAAGTAAAAGAGCTTACAAGTCATGGAACTAGTGGGGCACTTCATGGTGGCATTCCCTTCCATAGTGGGCTTTGGCATGTATAAGTATCTCCAAGCCTAATAAGGGGTTAGCCAAGGACCCTATTAGGTGGTTTCAACCTCTAAAGGGGGTAACATGTCCATGGTGCATCTTTCAAGTGGTACGTGGTAAATGATATAATAATGGAATGCAGTGGGGATCAATGGAAACATCCAGGCCACATGTCAAGTTGCAAGGGTAGCTATAATAGGGGAAGCCTATACATCATTATATAAGTGTAGGAGGGAGCAGATCGTGGTACATGAGTTACCCCGATCTTCCTTTTTTCACCCTTCTTCATATGCCTTTCTCCTTTTATTTATTTTTCTTCATAACTGCTCAGCAATGGAGAGCATGGTGTGTGAGATGTAGCAATGAATACCCCTTTAAGGTGGGGTGTGTGAAAATTCTTCAAACTCAGGAATCCCTGATGTAGCAACTGATGATATTTCTCCTACTTCTTAGATTTACATGAACAAGTTATTTGCAGTTTCCTACGGCAAACATCGAAATACATACACTACAGCCTACACTATTAAAATAATATGCCGAAACAAGAAATTAAACAATAGATAAAGATACAACACAAATGACATAGTTGTTTTTGGACAAACATCCCTAGAAAACCCATTGTGGGAAAACCAGTGTCGCAGATCTGAGGTTTTTTATTATTAAGCTGAAGTTATTTCTGAATACAATCTATGGATGCCTTGCTGGCAATCTAGTATAGAGAATATCACTCGGCAGAAAAGATTAGTGAGACTACCTCACTCTACACTGCAAGTCGTTGATCTGACAACTGAACCAACGAGTTCCCCAGCTACTTTTGCATTGACCCTTCATGGGTGTGTGTCAGCCTCTAAGGCACTGCATCACCTCTATTGGGAATCGATTTGCCTTCTGGAGTTGATTCCAGCCCTCCCAGCAAAGAAATGTCAGCCTCCTCAACAAATTCAGACTTCTGCATGAAGGCTTCTGCACTGCTTTGCATGGGGCATGCGTGAGCCCTTCCTGGCTCTGCATCACCCTCTCTGGCCTCTACGCTGCCTCTTCTGTGTGTCTCTCTTCCTCTCTGCTAAGTATTCTTGGCTCCAGAGAATATCCTCCAACCAAAATTCCCTCTTCCCCTCTCTGTGTGATTACTACAAACCACTGCGCTGCCTCTAGCTTCAACAATTCGATCTGATTGATCAACTCTCTGTGTGTCTTCCAAATGACCCTCAAGCTTCCTTAAATAATCTCCTCATTAACATTCAACGACCCATATTAGAATCTAATCAATGGCTAGGATCATTTCTGCTTGGTCCTCGTCTTCTTCTAGAAGTTACACCCACAGTTAGATTAATACCCATTAATTATTTTAATTTCCTAAGTTTAGACTTAAGGACCCATTAAAAATGATTAATTATTTTAATAAAACTGTCTTCGGGTAGAATTTCCCAAAACTCTTTCTGGGTTCTTTGGAATACATGTATCCAAGCCTCCCTGCAAAATATGAGACTCAAAGCACATCCAATGCTACCAGAAATCAATAGGGTGATTCATTGCCCACTAGGGGTTGGGACAATCATCGGTTCCTTAATGATAGAGGGGGCTCATCTAGGGCCCATAGGAACTAGGGTGATGGTCATGGGTAACGGGTAGAGCTCATGTTTGGCTTTTGCTAACATGCTAAATTTGTATGTCCCGACCATCTTTTTCATTTTGTGGTACATTTCCTATTGAGAGTGGTCAAATTATGCTTTTACTTTTCTTTTTAGCTGCATCAACCTCTGGGGCATCGTTCCAAGCTCACCCCAAGGTGTGGAAAAAGGGAGGGGGAGTCTAACCCTATGTGGACCCATTGGACACATGTGCACCTGAATGGAAAAATAGATGAATGGGGGTAAAATGAGTGGAAGGGCAGTGATGTAGGTGGTATCAGGAAGCAGGACCATGCAACCAAAATCGAGATTTCCTGTATCGTGCCAACCCAAAAGCCAAATTGTTAGTAAAGGAGACCCAACGGGACTAGGATACAAGGGTAACCACAAAATCGGGCAATGGAGACAAGAATATAAGCCTAACCCACCCTTTCTACGAAGTGTCATATTCAACGGATTTTTCTTCCCCAAAATCATAAATTAAAGACTCAAGTGGTTTAAATATAGAATAATAGGTAGGAGCCTTATTGAATCCTCATTATTAGTATCCAAGATTGGGTTTTCCCTAAAAGGATAATTGATTACTTCCAACTGCCCTTCTTCATGCAAGGGAAAATAACAATTCTCCTTCCCAAGGGTATCATAAATAATGCCTAAGAGAAAGGGAAAACCCATCTCAACCTCATCCTCTTTGTCAGTATCATAAATGGGAGAATAATCAAATTGAGGCCCAACAATTTCCCATTTCTCCTTTTGAACGCGGAAATAATCTTCAATGTCATCTTCCAAGGAGCTTGTGAGATCACCTTCCTCAAGGTTCTCAAAAGGAGACTCATTAGAAGTGATACCCTCGAGAAAGGTAAGATCAGCCTCAACATCACTTTCCATAGCCTCATCCTCCCCAACACATATGTTCTCAAAGTCATCTTCTTGGTCATGTGGATCTGACGAGGACTTATCTTCCTACTCATCACCTAAATCCCCAAGGTTATCTTCATCTTGGTTGGTCGACAAGCGAGAATTCTCTTCTTTCCTTTCTCTTGAAGAACAATAGCTAAGGTATTCGTTACATGATTTTGGTAAAATGTTTCTAGGAGGAGAGCAGTGGTAACTTTTTCTTTATATTCACATTTCATCTTATGAAGCTTCACCCCTTCTTCGTGTAGATGGAAGAATATTTCATTGGCATTACATTCCCTTACTAACCCCCTGCATGACCTACTATATTCATTCACCTTCTCTTGTGTGATCCAAAGACTTTAAGGATCAATTTCTTCATCATCTTCAGAGGAGGTGTTCTCCACCTCATTGTTATTGGCTTTCAATTCATGTACTCAAACGTGTAGTACATGAGAACTCCAACAATCTCCTAGGACGACAGTCCAATAACTTGCACAATCACGATACAACTGTTTGGGATAATGTGTGTTGGGCATACTATAATCACCCATGTTTTTCGTAAAAGGAATAATTCATATAGAAAAGTAAATCTATACTAAATGCAAGTCTAATATTCATGCAATCTATTCTAACATGAGAATATGATATGATGATATTATCTATGAGGAATGAACATGCAATGCAATCCCACACTTCACGTCCCATCGAGATAGTACTCCTTTAGGAGTTGACCGTTCACAGGAAGGGGAATCGGTTCTCCTTCAAGGGTCTAAAGATGATAGGCATGAATACCTGTTATATCCAATATTCATTAGGGACCTTCCCACAAACTATGAAGCATTTTGTGCATACCAGGATTTACCCTTATCTTGTCCCACAAGAGGACTGTGGTCTTGGGATCCAAGGCTCAGACCCTAGCTTGTTTGTTAAAAGTGGTCTTCATCTTTTCTTGGTTTCGACCTAGTTGATCAATAGCCCTTCTATGCATCCGGTCAACTTCTATTATTTGGTCAATCTATGATAGTATAGCTTCTCACTGGTTGGATGTCATTTCCAAGCACTCAAGCACAAATAGCTTCAATTGAACAAGTTGTGTCACCTCATATCCATATACCAGTTGAAATGGGCTATAACTAGTAGAGGATTTTTTAGTAGTGTCATCAGCCCATAAAGCATACTTAATCTTACTATCCCAATTCCACTTGTTCTCTCCCATCGTTCTTTTTATGAACTTTATGAGGTTCTTATTACTTGACTCAACTTTCCCATTTCCTTGAGGGTAATAATTTGATGAGTGTGCTAGCACAATTCCATAGTCACAACTCATTGATACTAGTGCCATTAGAGTCGAAGGCTTTAGCATTGTCAGTCATGATCATGGCGGGAACACCAAACCTCTTGATAATTCTCTCCTCAAGGAAGTCCATAACAACTTGGTCGATTTTTGTCTTCATAGGTATGGCCTCCACCCATTTTGTGAAATAATCTATGGTGGTGAGGATCCACTTGTGCCTGTTACTTGAATTATCTTTCAATTCTTCGATGAAATCAAGATCCCACTATTGGAAAGGTGCTTCTACGGTGACACTTTTAAAGGGTAGAGAAGGAAGGTGTTGTTTACCAGTGAATAATTGGCATGGTTGGAACTTCTTGACAAAGTTTAAAGTTTCATTGAAAATAGTAGGCCAGTAGTATCTTGCTCTCAATATTTTGTGCGTAGTGGTCCTAGCGACATAATGTCCCCCACAAAACCCTGCATGAAGTTCTTTGACCAAGTTTTCAGATTCCATTTTGTTTACACATCAAAGAATAATCCCATCCAAGGCCATCTTGAGTGAGACAATATTTAGCTGCGTTTAACCTAAGAGCCCTTCTTTTGTGATCCATAAGTCTTGGAAGGACAGATAGGCTCCTCAAATAATAGATAATGTTAGAATACCACTCATGATTTTGAAGTTCCACAGTTGTGGCACATACTTGTTCTTCTTCTCTTGCATGAATAGCCTTGCTATTATTTTCAGCCAACATCCTAGCTAAGCCTTTCCCCCTAATGATTGATTCTTTTGGGGAGAATTTCCAAATCATACTCTTGGATTTTAGCAACCCATTTGCCTCTTGATCCGAGCGAATCATTTTGGCATAGAACATCTTTCATAGCGGGGTATGGGACAAAAGCATGTATCCTATTGTACCCTACAATGACCCTGTTACCACACAATCTAATAGGCCCTAAGGAGGGAAACCCTATACGACAAGAAGCCAGACTAAGTGATAGCAATGGGACATCGGCCCATTGTCATCACAGCTAATGTCCCTTGCTCTATACAAACTTTCACCAATGGGAGGAGTTCCGATGAGATATATAATCACCTTTGATAGATATTCCTGGTTTTATGGTGCTAGGTGATGTGGCAAGAACTCTCAAGGGGAGCTTTATGGGATAATGTGTTACTTCTAAAGGTTCTTCGCTCCCTCTAAGAGACCTAGAAAGGACTTGCGCAAGACCTATGGTTTCATGAATTATTGTGGAAAAAGGTGTTGGAAAATCCATAGAGATGGAAGTTAAAACTTAAAACGATTCTCCTCTTAATGACATTACCTTGTGATGTTTTCGTTATTATTATCAGTTCTTCCTATTTATCCTTTATTATCATCAAGACTAATGCTAAGCAACAAATAAAAGGGTGCACAACATGTAGGGGAAAACCTATTCACAAATTCTTCCTTTAGTAGATTCAAGATGAGACGACCAAGACCCTTACAGCTTAGACTCGAGACTTCCTCCATCCATCAAGTCAACCTTGTCATTCTTCAGTTCAATAGCTCCGGTAGCAGTCATTCTTCTTCACACTTAGATCCTTACAATGACACTGAATTAGTATCACTGTGATAGCACCGAGATATATCACCAAGAAGTGGAAGCATCGAACTGTGGTATCTTTGAACTGTTGAGGCACCGAACTGTGATCCTTGTACTCTATCCGAGCTCCTTTAAACTTATACCAAACCATGATCACTATAGTTATACCCTTCTTCACTGCTGTGATACAAAGTTATTGTAGTAGCACTACACCTATGGCAATTCGACCTTCACTTTAGAGATATCCACACTTCATTTTAGAGATAGAACGAGCTACATTTCAGAGATATCCAAACTTCATTCCTGAGACATCCAAAATTGTTCTTCTGTGATTCTATGTGAGCTTCTGTGTTGGTATAATACGAAATCCTCACCCTTATATATATAGTTGTTTGTCCATAAATGAGCTGACATGATATCTTGAAGAGTAGTGTCATTATTAAGAGTCGACATGAGTTCTTTTGAGGATAGCCAACTTGATGAGGGTTCTTTTGACAATGAGGAGACTTCAATAGATGGAGTCTTCTCATTTTGACTTTGACAATAACCTAGAGACTTCAATGGAGGCTTGACCTATACATTTGACCCAATCATGAAACCCATGCTTTAACAAGTCAAATAAAATAATAATAAAATTATTTTTCACTTTCTTTTGACAAATATATTACATTTTGACTTCAAGTACAATTATGAAGACCGAACCTAGTTACATTTTGCAACACTCCCTCTTAACTAGGGAGGTATTCATATTTACATATAACCAAAGAGGTACATGGAAGATCTCAAACCACATCAATCTATGAAGAAGCTTAGGCACCGCAATGACATGGACTAGATTCCTGACCAGGGCAATCTATCCATTGGTCTCTCAACAATTTAGGCACCACAATCCCATGGACTAGATTCCAGACTAGGGCAATCTATCCAGGTGGGACTAAGATGGACTCAAGCTTTCAACCTCTCTCGGTACCATCACGCTTACTTGCTAACCATCAATCCATAAATCCAGGTGCGTGTCAGAGCTCTGATGGGCCTCGAAAATGCCCATGTTTTCATCATGCAAGATCACCATTCATACCCTAAAACCCCAGGTCTTTAACCCGTTCCGTACCCTAATTCCATCATTTATCGCCAAATCACATCCTATGCCTCGTGGTTGATTATCATTAGTTTTATTATATTTTCTATGTTTAAAGATGATTATGCCATGATTTACTAATGACGGTCTCGCTAAGCTCATTTTCACAGGGTTCCGTCGCCGAGTTTCTTCACAAGCCAGTAGAGTACGGAAATGACCAATTTGGGGCTTTTGACACTTTGGCATGCTTCCGGAGAAACTGAGAGAGGTTATTGTCAAAAATAATGTTGTAATACCTTTACATAACCTGGATTGCACCTAGGTCACTCCTATGGGTCTCTAGAAAGAAATTCATAAATTTGCCCAAATCTGCAATAATTTTCAAACTGCCAACTTCTTCCTCACTTTCCGTGCAGGTTATGGTGAATGAAGACAATCTGGCACATGGGTTTTGATCCCAATATAGCCAATTTACTAACCCTGAAACAATTTTCTAAAATTCCTTACGGTTTGAAAGATATGCGGAGTTCTTTGAGGCCAATTTATATAAAATGTCCAGATTTGTACTTAACAGTTAAATTTGGATCTACCCATTTTTACGCTACAGTTACGGTTTGATAAGTTTTTTTCCTCCATCCATACATTGATCAACATCAACATCAACCATTAACTATTCGAAGGCCATCTAGAGAAGTCAAACACAACATGAATTTGTTTGTTGTCCCATTTCATTTAGAATGTAATTAATCTCACCTTCATCTACAGCATGTATAAAAAGTAGAGCAGCAAGCATGGGAGGAGAGAGATACCCGCATCCATACTGAGGAATTGAAGCTCTTTTGTTATTGTTGTACTGATATTTTTATCAAACAGAAATTCTCTTGGCTTTGGTTTTGCGTTGAAGGAGAAATTGTGTTTGCAAGAGCTGTAAATGTTTGATATAGTCATCTTATTCTCTCCATTTTGCTGTAAGTTTCATACCCGTAGTGGCAAGGGCCCACCACCACTGGGCAATTTAATTTCATAGCTAGTAGGCGGTTTGATTGCTTTAAGTTTTAGTTCGTTTGTTTGAATTGTTCTGAAAGGAATTTAAATTTAGTTTACATCGTTGATTGATTGTGTTAATTGTTCCTAGAGCTTCTGAATTCATTTTTCTTACGTAACGACTTTCTGGCATTTGTGACATATCTTGTTTTGGTTTATGAGTGAGCTAGTTTTCGTCAGACTGGATTTGGTTATACGGCAAATGAGTAGATTAATTAACACCCACAGTTAATTGGATTGCATATTCTCTACAAGTCAATCTCAACAAAAACGAATTTCTTTAATTTCTCTTCGGCACTCTCTGTTCTAGGAGTGAATCAACAATGAATATAATAACCTCTGTTCACTGCATATTCAACCCAGCATGTTGATCCTCTACTTCTAATCTAAATTGTCTTTTTTAACCTCTGTGTGATCGTTCTATTTCTGCTACATAACAACGTTTCCAATTGTAGGCACAATCCAAATCACAAGGCCGAATTGCACAATGATCATCCCAATCTCGCCATAAAGTCTGATTGCAAATATTTAACTGAATGAATGTTGTGTGTGAGGTTTCTGCCGCAATAGAATTCGATTCACAGTGTGAAGTATAGACTAATCAACCTCATAAAAATCGTTGAACCTTACTATAAAAATTCCGGAATTGTCAATTTAATTTGGTATTATCATGATTGAGATAATGGAGTGCTGAGATAGTTAAATCCACTTTCGATTTTCCATTTATATCTTGCAGAGCATGTGTTAAGCTTTAAAAATTGATTTTCAGAACATAATTTAAAGGATCGTTTCTTTCTTTGATGAATTGATCAGACAGAACACTTAACTCAAACTTCTATTATTTTAAAAACAGAGTATAGGTTTGAAGTGTCATAAGTTTATGAGTTTGCAGACAAGTTTTCGTTGGTTTGATAAGGAGAGTTGGATTTCATTGAGTTAGGTTTTCCTTTCATGATGATTGAATGCTAATAGATTGTATTTTGTTAAGCTAGGATTTGATAGCAGGTTTGAAGTTATTGTGTCCTCTTAATTTCAGGCATAGGATTTAGATTTGTACTTAGTCAAACAAACAAGATGATTGAAATAGGTCTTTTTTTTAAGTTGGAAATTCTTCTGAGTTGTGCCCAAGAGTGAACCTTATCATAGAGTCCTATAGATTGAAAGTTATTTTTGAAAAGTTCAGTTTCAAGTCTACTTGCCTTTCGAACATGCTTGAAGTAGATTAGAATTGGCAATCTTTCATTCAAGAGTAGCATAGGTAACAGAATTAGGGTTTCTTAGGGTTTTCATGGGATTTGAGTTATTTGATAAAGTGTTTTAATTAGAAGTTTTTGCTTAGCATATATCTTGTGATTAAGATTGGGATTTCATTTAAGTACAGATTCATTAAGAGTTTCAAGTTAAAATTTGATTATTGATTCTGCTTGCTAGGGTTTGATGAATTGTGTGCTAGATTCAACTAACTTATTTCATAAAGGAAACCATTAGAACTCTGACCAAGAACTGAATTTAGAAAGCACAGTACAACTCGTGTTTACGAGTCCGGATTGACAATTAAATATTAGGAGGATTAATTCATCAATTAAAATTCCCACCAAGCTCAATGACCAACGCCACCTTACGAACTTTGGGACCTAGACATCAACATAAAGCGTTGACCAAATTTCCTCCCATGTAATGCTTCTCAAAGCATCAACATTCCTTAATCCAGCAGATCAAGGCCAACAAATCTCTCCCAAGAAAACTGATCAGTAACCAACATGCCATCAAAACCTTCGAGATATTTACTTGTACAAACGCAACCCCAATCAATAATATACATTCATATGAACATAATCAAATACAAACCTCTTGGGTCTTCCAGACAACTTGATGTTGCTTCTCAACTTTCCATAGTAGGACTATCAACCGAATCTTTGACAGAACGTTCCTCAACCATACGTTTTTCTTTCCTACTTCATATACAACAACATATTCTTCAATCGGATCTTGCTTTCCTTCTTTCAGCGGCAACTCAAAATATATTCTCGAATTTCCTTCTCCTACTCATGACCTTCACTAAAACTTATAGTTGTTAGTCTTGCTCTAGTGCATGACACATGAAGTAGAGAACCATGTATGTCACTCCCTCTTAATCAGAGAGGATCTAATCATTCCTGTACAAAGAATATTCTCAACCATCCTCTTATCCTAGGGAGATTTCATCTAGGCTCCCTCTTAATTTAGGGAGTTCTACTTCTTCTTGACGACACCAGAGAATCTTTGATGGCTTCCATCCTTCTTATCAGAGTCATTCATATATCATGCGTATCATGTCAACTTTACTTTACGATCATCTTCACCAACTTGAAGATGATGTACCTGCACAACTTAGATAGCAAGTACAACCAAAATTATAGAAGCATGAAGTTAGCCATATCAAAAACTTATAATAGCATAAGCATATACAAACAAAATCAGCAAGAGACTATACTTCAACTTCTTATCCAGGTTTTGTTACAAACCCTAAATCACATAACAAGATATCAAGCTCATTATATCTAGGGTTTCAATATTCTTTCAAGGACAAGTTCCCTCATATAGAAAACCCTATAAAATGAATCTAACAAGTTTCAGAATTCATATGTTCGACTCCTCACTAAGATTTCATACATATCCTAGATTTCATACATGAGCTTCAACAATCAAAACCAATCATAGCTTAATCGACATCTTGACTTGCATCTACTAAAGTTTGATGTAAATCCTAGATTTTCATTTACAAATTCTCAGCAATTACTATATAAATTCATAGATTCCAAATTGTCATACATACCAGAGAATTTAACTGCGACTAGGGTTTAGCTGCAAAACCCTAGATTTACCAAACATCATTATCCTAGAACATCAAACTCAGACAAGGGCTTATATTAAACCCTAAGACTTATGCCCATCAATAATTAGGTCAACACAAATATATAGGAATTCATCATCATTCATAATCATATGTCAGACAACATTAATACATTAGACATATACCGACCTAGACCAGGCTAGGGTTTTGATCACATGGACACATATACACCTAGGGTTTTATTCCTAGGATTCAACTTTAAAGACATGATAGGAGTATTGCTTATAGACCCAATGCTCTCCCCTTTTTTCATCTTTTTGTTTCTCAACTTTTTCCCGAGGATTAGGTTCTTGTTTGTGGTAGCATTCTGGAACAAGTTCATAACTGAGTCCCACATTTTCTTCGTTGTGTCTAGGTTTGAGATATGAGGCACAATATGGTCTTTGACTCCATCAAAGATATTCCTCCTAGCTTTGGCATCCTCCTTCCTATGTGTTGAAAGTTGCAGTGGATCTGTAGTAACGACCATCACACTGGTCGCAGACTCTTTGAGTCCATTCTCCTCTAACAAGAGAATTATGGCTTTCCAGGAGCCAAAATTAGAGGCTTCATCTAACCTGCCTCGATCTCTCAAACCTGCTAAGGCCATCTCTTCGATTTATTCAAAAACTAGACAAAATAAACCGACTGAATCTAGAGAGGTTTGATCTAGGTACTTGTCCCTCTACTTTCTCTTTTTGTGGCCTGCATTGATTTAAACCCCTGCACTTTAGATTTTCTCTGATACCATGGGAAATTTCCTTAATTTAAGTAATTGGAAATTATTCTCTTATCTATTACAGATTATTTGTCTTCAGAAATTAATCACGACAAATAATGAATAAAATCACTACTACAATTTTCACAAATAATAACAAGAACCAAGAAATAAGGCACACGTAAAAGTTTTGACACTAGTATTTTTGGACAATAGTCTTTGGAAAAAACCCAATGTGGGGAAAACTAGTTTTGCAGATGAGGGTTTTACTATTATTATTAAAGCTTTAGCGAAAATTGAGAATTACAATAACTTCTTGTCTCTCACTAGCAAAGTTTAGCAAATAATTTTCTCCACTCCCACATGAAAAATCAATTTGGAAACACATAATTTCCTTATGCAAAAATGATTCGCCCTCTCCCAGGCTAATCGCATCTCCTCCTGCAACTCGCACTAGCAGCTAGAAAATTCGCACAAACTATTTTGGGAAGTCTCTCAACCTCTAGAAATTTGTTCCGACGAATGCAATTCCTCCAACAACACTCTAAAGCCACTCATGCATCCTCTAGTAGTTATCTTTGGCACTAAAAATCGACCTCCCTCTTGCAGAATAATTTGACATCTTTCCTTCTCTCAGAATGTTGGAATCTTTTTGAAGAATTTCTCCATAAATTCTCTCAATCCCTCTGCTAAAACCCTAGTGCTGGTGTCCTCCACTGTGCCCTTGCTATCACTACAATTCGTTGTCTCTAAGTGATCACCAAATCCCCTTTGATTTTCTCTTTATAATCTCTCGTTGATGAATCAACGACCATGATCTAATTCCAATCAATGGATAAGATCATTTTGACCCCTTCTCATGACTTTTCAGGTAGTCACTAGAGCAAAATTGATTTACCTCAATCAATCTGATTATCCTCCTATGTTCCTTAGCCTCTTAGACACCAATAGAGTGTAGAACACCTGTCCAAGTTACAAAAACTAAACTTCTGAGGCGGATGCCCATCGACATCATCATCAACATTAACTGTTGATGCATGTTGCTTTCTCTTCCTTTTCTTCACCGGACACTAGGAGGCATAGTGTCCAAAATCATGACAAATTAAGCACTTGACCTTTGACCTATCATTCTTCTTCTTCTCCTTAGGGATCAATGCCTAGGTTGGTTGTCCTAATAATTTGTGTAGTCATTTTGATTTTGTTTGGCATCGGATGTGTTCTTGCTCCGAAATTTTGTGGAGGGGCTAGAATACATGAGATCTCCAGAACCCAGAAATCATTTGGAGAAATTCCACTCAGATGAGGAGTTATTAAAATAATTAATATTTTTAATGGGTTCCTAAGTGTAAACTTAGGAAAATAAAAATATTACTGGGTATTAATAAGAATATGGGCGAGAAACCTCTAAGTGATGAGGATCAAGTCTATTTTAATCTTAGTCGTTGATTAGGGACTTAATCTCAGCCTTTGATTCATAAACATGAAAAGTATAAGAGGAGGTTTGAGGGTCAGTTGGAAAGACACACTGGAGAGATCAGAGAGTTCAATTTTTCTGGCACGAGGTTTGTTGAGAAAATAAAGCTAGTGATTTGAGTTGCAGTGAGAGGGGTAGTTCGGTAGAGGGACTTCAGTCCAAGGCCGAGAATACATAACAGAGAGGCAGAGAAGCACCAGGAGAGACAACGCAGCTCCAGAGAGGGTGACACAAACACTAGAGCTGACGCAGTCCCTTAGAAGCAGTGCTGGGGTTTTTCTGTGGGGCAGAGAGAGCAATAGTTCAACATATCAACTTTTGAGCAAGGGAGGCTCACTAGGAGGGTGACATAGCTCCTAGAGTAGGTGATGTAGTTCCAGCGCAGATCTTGGAGGAGCCATCATTGCCCAACACTAGGGACAACATTGTCATTTGTGGGGTTTGATCATCCAATTGTTGGATTCGCCAAAAATATATGTCTCTGGATAGAGGTAATGCTGCCAGGTTTATTCTTTGTTAGGTGAGCCGGAATTGGCACCCTAGTTGTATTCAAAAATTTGCTTAATAATACAAACCCCTCTATATGTTGCAATGATTTTCCCGAATTGGAATTTTCCGAGGACAATTGTCCAAAAATAACGGTGTCCCTTATGTGATTATCTCAAGTTATTTTAGTTCATGATCTGTATGTATGCGTAGTCTAAAATAGCGTTTTTTCATCGTTGTTTAAATAATTAAATAGCTTGTTGAATGTAAAGAACAAGTAGGAGATGATAAACTAGTGATTGCAGTGTGATGCCTGATGTATAGATTCATAAATTTTCATGAGTCACTCACAAATACCAATCATTCCTACTAACTCTATGTTTGAGCCCTTAAGCCATGTTTTCCCAAAATATAATAGGCCTTGGAGAGGGAAACCCTACAAGGTGTAAACTAGACCTATTAGCAACAATGGGGTAGTGGCCCATTGTCACCACAACCAAAACCCATACTCTTTACGGTCTTTTTCAATGAAATTTTTTGATAGGGACCTAGAAACCTCCTCAGATATATGCAATAGCCCACAAGCCACATATATCAGGAACAAATAGTTCAACCTAGGTCCCTTTACTGCTCAAACTAGTAGGGGTCTTAGGAGTGGGGTCCTATAGGGAAACTACTAGGTCAAGGGAAACAATGGAGCGATAGGTCACTGTCACCTCAGCTAAGGCTCCATGCTCTTTACAAACTTTCACCGATGGGAGGAGACCCAATATAATGAGTATCACATAGATAAATGGATCAATGATAGGTTGAAAGGTGATCCTAGAAGCCTATTGACAAGAGAGGCTCAAATGTGTGGCTTGCTTGCTTTGAAAGCAAGATGAAAGGCTCTCTAAGAAGGGCTTAGGGGAATTCTAGGGGCTAGGGCTTAAGTATATGGCTTATCAAGGAGATTCCTAGCCCCTAAAATCCTTGTGGAAACTTGGATTCCAAGTGGTCTCTGTGGATTGATCTTTAAAATAATAAAATGTTAACGGACCACAGAGCCAAGTGGACCCGGAATGAGGTAAAAGGGATGGAATTGATCAACCAACAATGTGATTGACCTAATTGAGGGGGAGAAAGGGATTAAAGGAGAAATTTTCTTTGAATTTGATGCAATTGTCCCAATAAGGTCACCAGTCGAGGGAAACCTAGGGCAAGAAACTGTCCTTGAGCTAGGGCTTGCAATATATTGAGATCCCATTGTTGGATTTGCTTCAAATTTGGAGAGCCTCTAGAGAAAACTCCAACACAATTGTGGCCAAAAAATCGAAGTATTTAGATGGCTAGATTGTGAGATAAGTGATTCCCTAGGTGACCTATGTAGGTTAGGCCTAGAAACAAAGGGAGAATGTGAGAAAAATATGCTTTAAGGTGATCACCTATTGGAAGACCAGTGCCTATTCCTTTGGGAGAAATGGAGTCAAGAATATTCCAATGATTAGGATGGTTTCATTCAGTCAACGAGGCCTTTAAAACAATTTTGCGTGAAAATTAGGGCATGAGGAAAATTGCTTCAAGGTATTTATAATTCAATGTGTAATATGTGATGACTTATCAAAATAAATTTCAATGAAATATCTCTAGGAACATTCACTTATTCAAGCATGGCCCATAACATGATGCAACACGAATAAAAGACAAATTTATACCTTTTCAACAAAGAAAAACAACAAAATTTTGGTTTAGTATAGCGAAAACCCTAACATCATTTATGTGACATAGGAAAGAATGACAAAATAGCGTTAAAAGATCACTTACATGTGAGAACAAGTATATCCAATCATCATCATATGCTAATATAGAAGCTCCAAGACAAAAATGAAGATATCCAAACATAAAAATTCATCCATCTATTCAATTTCCTCCTCCAAAAAAATAGCGGAAATCTCTTAAGAGAGAATGATGAATCCAAGTGATGATGATCAAATGATTCCATCACACGTCTATTTATACACTTCCTAGTGAACTTGATTTATCTAATTAGGCCTAATTTAGCCCCTAGAATAAAATAATGTGCACAATAACACTAACTTTTGGTGACAAGCCCACCTAATAGCTCAATAATACATGAATAAGCCTCTCAAGAGGGTTGAATGATCAATTGAGTGAGACATTGGATCTTTGAGGAGGCCTAATGAATTCCAAAGGGTGCCATGATAGAAATGGACTCCCAACATAGCGGACAAGGGGTTGGCCCCTTGTTTTCCAAGCAAAAACTTGTGGTGCTCCCAAGTGGGTGTGGGGGCACAAGGTCATCCTCATAGGTCTCCAAATGGATCAGAAGTTCCTATAGACCATCTGTAAGGGTTGAATTGATGACATAAGCCTTGTCTCTGTAGTGGTGAACAATCCTCTGGACCCTAGAACATCTGCCAAGTGTATGGTGCATCTATCGAGTCGGATGGGCATGGTGAACCAGGTGCATCATCCTCTTCCAAAAGGTGGAATAAGAGCAATCAATGAACGTTACTGGGGATCCATGAAGTAATGTCAGCTATGGTTTAGGCCGATGGCTCTCAACGCTCACCCTACAAGTGCCAATGTGGCCCTTTGGAGGGATAGGACCCCATATAGGGAGACCAAGCCCCAAATGGAAATTCACTTGCATTTCTGCATAAGATCCATTGTGTCCCCTTGCCCTCCATACAATAAATCATTAGAATAATAAAGTAAAAGAGTTTACAAGTCATGGAACCAGTGGGGCACTTCATGGTGGCATGCCCTTCCATTGCGGGCTTTGGCATGTATACGTGTCTCCAAGCTCAATAAGGGGTTAGCCAAGGACCCTATTAGGTGGTTTGAACCTCTAAAGGGGGTCACATGTCCATGGTGCATCCTTCAAGTGGTAGGTGGAAAATGATATAATAATGGAATGGAGTGGGGATCAGGGGAAACATCCAGGCCACATGTCAAGTTGCAAGGGTAGTTATAATAGGGTAAGCCCATACATGGGTATATAAGTGTAGGATGGAGTAGATCGTGGTACATAACTGTTCAGGGCTCCAGGGGATGGAGAGCATGATGTGTGAGATGTAGCAGTGAATACCCTAAATCCAAAAGCCAAATGGTCAGTAAAGGAGACCCCACGGGACTAGGATAGAAGGGTAACCACGAAATCGAGCAATGTAGACAAGAATATAAGCCTAACCTACTCTTTCCATTGAATCCCCCCACCAATCAATGTCCAAAAGTGCCCATGACAAGTAAGGGAAATTAATCAACTATGCCAATGAAAAGCTATACCTTTGGGGTCAAAAGGCCCACCTTCAAACATGCATTCATGATGAGTGGTTGAGGGACCACATGACCGGCTTAGATGGCAAAGAAAATAGCACATCGAACTATCTGGTGGCTACAAGAGGCTGTTGGTTGCCGACTGAGGACCATCTAGGAGACAAAATTTCTCTCATACACACTACCCACAAGTGGTGGGTAACATCTGGCTTCAACTGGGACATGAGCTCTTGGAAAAGTGCGCAAAGCTACTCGAACGGGAGGTCATGAGAACACCAACAATCTCCTGGTTACCGTAGATTTGTTACTTGCACATACAAAGACAAAGCACATGGGACAACATGTTTTTGTGGTGTCTTATGATCACCCATGCTTGGTATTAGGCCGTAAATATCAACATGAAATAAAAGATATGCAAATTTAATCTAAATGCAACTTAATCTATCATGAGAAATATCATATGATGTTAGTTCTAATGAGAAAATCAGCATGCAATGCATTCTATCCTAACATGCATATAGCAAGTCTAATACTAAGTGTAATGATAAAGGCAGTGCAACCAACATATCATAACATCAATATACATATGCTTGCTAGTATGATTTTTCATGTAGAAAATCCCAAATTGAATGTGGACATAGTCACATGGAGGATGCAGCGGGTGGGAGGTGGGAAAACATGATCTCCATTCGTGGTAAAGGGAAGTCACTGGAGAAAGAAAATAAGTCAATCTAGAAGTGTTGGTCTTTCCCTCTAAGTACACAATGGTGGAATGAAATATCATTCTCAAGAACTCCCTATCACAATCATTTGTTATAATATTATGCGGCATGAGGTTGTGATGAGAGGGGAACAAAGCGTGAGGGGAGGGAGTGCAACAAATAGGTTGCTCACGGTGGTGGCCACATTGGAGAGGGGAGGTTATGGAGTGATCCTAATTGTGAGGATGTGTCCACGAAGATAAAGAATAGTCAATGGAGAGCTTTCCCTTGGCACTACACTCAGAAGGGGGAAGGGCTCAGGCGCACTTGAGATTATATGACAAGGGGTGAGAGAATTACTTGAGGAAGACTCAAAGCGATAAAAAAGAGGAAAAAGCAAAGGGGAGGGTGAAGTGTCATATTCAATGGATTTTTCTTCCCCAAAATCATAAATTAAAGACTCAAGTGGTTTGAATATAGAATCATAGGTAAGAGCCTTATTGAATCTGTAACAGCACAAGTAAAACTAAAGCTAATGTCAAAAGGAAAACAATTCTTACAATGAAATTATACTTGTATTTTCCGGCTGCGAAGTGACCACAAGATTTGGGGATGACTCTCCTCCCAACCGAAGGCTCAATTGTGCAGGATTCTGCAACAACTGGCCACCCCCAAGCCCTCAATTAACGACTACTGCCAGTATTCCTAAGTCTTAGCATTCTCCCAAGAGAATGAAGATGGAACCTCCGAATGATCGAACCCTTCCATCCTCCTCATCATTCATTAAATAGAAAAAACATTGGAAGGGAAACCACATGCACACCTCCATGTGTCTGCATGCCACATGCCCACCCTCCATGTGTCGACATGCTAATTTTTTTGATAATTTCCTTATTTTTATTT